>PVJI01012405.1:0-31796 GCA_004026765.1 Micronycteris hirsuta | reverse complement strand
AAGCAGCGGTGGCGGCGTTGGCAGAGACAGCCCAGTCTTGCGAGTCGGGGGAGCTGGGGGAGGCAGCAGCCGGGGCTGCTGGTTTGGGGCGGGCGGGGGTCAAGCGGGTAATGTGCGCCCTTCTCTCATCACAGGCCGGACGACGCCCGCGGGAGCCGCGGCCCAGAGACCCGCCCGGCGACAGTGACGGGCGCGGAGCCCAAAGGCCTGGGCCAGCTCAGCGGCGAGAGCAGGAAGCGGGGTCCCACGGCCTCTTTGTGTGAAGGGCGGAGCAGGAGTGGGGGCAGCCTCTGGCTGCGGGCTCCTCCGTCGCAAGCCGGCCCGCGAGGGCCTGTAGATCTGCGGCCTCCAGCCCTTGCCCCAGAGGGGTGCGTTTCTTCTCCCCACCCTCGCTGGGCTTTTCCAGGCGCGCCCTCCTCCCCACGCCCCCTGCCTAGGCTTCAGTTCCTATAGGAGGGGCATTACCATTCCATCCCCACCCACCCTGACTCTTCACTCTCTCCCCTCCCCCCGCCTTTAACTTCCTCTTCTTCCTCCGTCGGGCCCTCTGCTTCTCTGAACTCTCCTCCCCAGTTCGCAGATTTCCGCCCACCTTCCGCCTCCCCAAGCCGCGCCGCAGCTAGCGGGGCTTTATTTTTGTTCCCTCGTGTAGGAGTTGGTGAAGGTGAGATTCATGAGGGAATACAAGGTAGTGGTGTTAGGGAGCGGAGGGGTTGGCAAATCTGCCCTGACTGTGCAGTTTGTCACTGGGACTTTCATTGAGAAATATGACCCCACCATTGAAGATTTCTACCGCAAAGAGATCGAAGTGGACTCTTCCCCGTCGGTGCTAGAAATTCTGGACACCGCAGGAACTGAGCAGTTTGCCTCCATGAGAGATCTCTACATCAAAAACGGCCAAGGTTTCATCCTGGTTTATAGTCTCGTTAATCAGCAGTCTTTTCAGGTAACCAAACCAAGTGTTGTAATTTGTTAAAAGGGGGTGTGGTAATTCTACTTTTACTTCTGGTTTGCTTGAACCGTGCGTTAATGACTATGTTTTGCTTTTGAAAGTTAGACATGGCGCATTTTTGAGGTTACCCCTGGCATGAAAAAGTGTTGGGTTGTTTCTACAGAGAGTAGTAAAATAACAACCGTCAACAAATATTTTAAAGTTATTTTTAAGTCAAAGAAAAATGAAAAAGAAATAGACGAGTGCGTGTATATTTAGCTTGGAATATAACCTTCTGAAGTTGCTTGTTCATTTCAGCAAGCATTGATTAATATACTCAACAAATCAACATTAACAGATAATCTTGGGTACATAGAGCACTTTGGAAGGAAAACTATTTGGAGCCGAATATCTGTTGCACGTATAACTCCTCTGTGGCTGCCTCTGCCACCCCCTTCTCTGCTCACCCAAGTTTCTCAGCCAGCTTCATAAAGCTTTAGTGCCGCAAGATGAACTCAAGACCTGCCTTCTAGGCATTTTACTTACTTGGGGCATGTGAAGGAAATGTAATTAATTGAAAAGATTAGTGCTTGGAATTAATGACCAACAAAAATGTAGAATGACCCTCCCTTTCTGCAGTTATCCAAATTGTTTCTGATAACACTGACTATATTTATACAAAATACATGGATCCAGGAACACTGAGCAAGTGCAGATTTCTAACCTTGGCTGGGTGGCCAAACTGGAGATGGTCCAGTTTCCTCGGAAAATCTGTCCTGTCCTCCACTGGGTTTAACATTATTTTAAGAGATGCAATAAATGTTGCTATTTATTCCCTGAAAATAACCTCATATTGACCCATTATATTGACCTCCATTGATTTAGGAAATGGATATTTTTCTGCATTTAAAGATATTCACTTAATGTTTCTTACTTAGGAGACATTAAGTACTTTAGTCAAGCCAATGTGCTAATTCCAGTTTTCTTAGTATTTTAAATTAAACTACTGTAGTGAACTTTTTCACTAATGAGATATAGCACTTCAGGATTTTTTTTTTCTTTTAAAGATGATAAGTTCTGAGTCAAAGTTATATTGACCAAACTCAAGTTCATCGTATGTAGGCTTAAATTCCAAAGCAGTAGTGTCATAAACACGTTTTCCTCCCCAAAGCACTAAAGGTGCTATTTAGCAGGCATTTTCTTTCTGAGAGGGAGGATGGGCAGGACAGGGGAGAGTAATAGGGGGAAATGGGGACAACTGTCATTGAACAGCAATAAAAACTTTTTTAAAAGATCCTTTGGAGATTTGTTATTCTATTAGCTGACTCTCTAGACCCTGGAAGTCTTTTGAAGGGTTTTTCATAAGATTTCAATTATATCTACTTCTGTAATAGCCATAAATAGGGAGTGAAAAATCTGCCATTATTTCAGCAGAGACTTAAACTCTTTTAAAGCCAAGTGCCATAAATGTGTATTCTCAGCTGAACTTGGGTTTTTATGAAGACACAAGGAAATGAAGCTTAGCCTAGAAGACTGAATTGATACATGACCATATAAAAAAACATTGTTGCAAATACGAAATAACTGTTTTTGTAAATTTTCAGTCCCTTCATTTTTCTACATCCAACATGTGAATATGCTGTTTACTGTAACTATTTAAATTAACACATGTTTATATTTAAGTTAACCTGTTATGAAAAATAAAAAAAAATGTAATGTTAGTATAAAATCTATAATATACTGTCTTTAGTCAATATGCCCCCCTAATTGATTATACTAGAGAATTACTAAGGATGTTATCTTTTATAATTAATTGTAATTAGAAAAAAAGTAATATACTAGGGAGAAATTTCAAGTTGTAAACCCAAATGTAGGCAAAGAAAAGTATGACTTTTTCTTGGTCAGACTTCTGCCTGCCTGTGGATCCCAGGAGGTGCTCATTGTTACAATATTTTTTATTATATTTAAGTATATTTTAAGGTGTTTGATTTTAATGAGATGAAAGTATACTATTTTATTTAAAATGAAAATTATAAGTGTATAAGTTTGTTTTTAACTTTGGTCTTCTAGGCATGACACAGTATTTTTGTTTCCACCTTAAACTTTTTCTCTCAAGTGCTCTTGCTAAATGGCTAGAAATGCATAGATGCTTCAGTCGTGCTAGGATATCAGGTGTTAGGAGGAGTGATGACAAGCTGACAGGTTTAAGAAGATGGCCAACCACCCTTATGTGTGAATGGATTCATCATATTTCGGAACTTTTAAAATCAGCATAGACTGTGGGAAAAGAAGTGATTAAATGAATCAGAACGTTAATGTACAACTTACATTTTATATTCTTGACAGAAACCTAGCAGGTAGGGTTTGCAGAAATTATCTAGTTTCTACCTCACTGGAGAAAATGGCATTTTCTCTGTTTGGGTGTGTGGTTTTATTTTTTTGTTTATTTATTTATAATCCTCACCCGAGGATGTTTTTTCATTGCTTTTAAGTGGGGGAGAGAGAGAAAGAGCGGGGGAGGGAGAGACGAGAGAGGGGAGAATGGAGGAGGCGAGGGAGAAACATCCATTGGTTGCCTTCTCATATGTGCCGTGGGTTTTTGTTTAAACTCAGCTTTCTGTACTCACTAAGGGATGAGTTCTTATGAGACTGTCATATTTCTGTTATGGTTATGAAAACAGCATAATTTGTTCTTTTTCTTTGTGATTGTTTGAATAGGATATCAAGCCAATGAGAGATCAGATTGTCAGAGTGAAGAGATATGAAAAAGTCCCACTAATCCTAGTAGGGAATAAAGTGGATCTGGAACCAGAAAGAGAGGTTATGTCTTCAGAAGGCAGAGCACTGGCTCAAGAATGGGGCTGTCCTTTCATGGAGACATCGGCAAAAAGTAAATCAATGGTGGATGAACTTTTTGCTGAGATCGTCAGGCAAATGAACTATTCATCCCTGCCCGAGAAGCAAGATCAGTGTTGTACAACTTGTGTTGTCCAGTAAAAAAGATAACCTCAATCATGGCCATACCGAGCAGGTTAGTCGTTGATGGAATCTTATGAGCCAGAAAGTGTTTTGTTTTTGATCAAGCATAACAAAGCTGATTAATAATAATACACTTTGCACTACATTAAATTTCTGTATTTTTAAAATAACATTTCCCTTTGCACAAAGCAGTCAACATTCAATGCAGAAAATTAAGGGAAACAAAGGTAAGAAATTGCTGTATTCCCACCACAAGATTCATTTTTTAAAGTGAGTCATTGTTCTCTCTCTGCTTGATTGATAACATTCCTTTGGGAAGGGGTGAGTTAAAGGATAATACACCTTTTCAGTGTTTTGGTGATTTAGCTTTCAGAATGCACAGGAGAGCATCCAGTAATAATTTCAGAAGATGATTAGTTTTGTTTTCTACACTTTTCTGTCCTGGGCTACAGAGGTGCTACAATTGAAATAATCATTTTACTAATCACCAAAGTGCTTGATTAAACAGAATGATTAATTAATCAAGTTCATCTGTACCTGGCACTTAAGAGACTTAAGTGATCTCCGATAATAACAAATTATAGTGCTACAATGTACCTTGACTCTGGCAAAATCATCCATGATGTGTTAGAAGGAGCAGTCCCAAGCCCAGGAAACATTTTTATTCGCTTCAATAAATAACAAACTTAATAAAAATAATAACAAAACCTTTGAAATCTTCATTGAATCAAATGATAATAAAAGTTTTTTAAGTGAGTTTTTGAAAAAGTTGTTACATAAAACGTATTGAGCCTTTACAATGAGATTATTTTATTCATATCATGACTTTTCAATCTAGATTGTAATTGCACAGATAATGTCACTTAGACATTTAGACAGTGAGATAAAACAACCAATAGACTGGATGACTGAGAAGCCACAGCAAATGCCAAATTCGCTGGACAACATCAGGAATGGAATTGATTGTTTTGAGCCAGGAATGAACTCAAGTCTTAGAGGCAATGTCGCAAATGGCAACAGGGATTTCAGATCACAGTGGTGATTCCTAATCAAAGGTCTGGCTCCATATGTGCTCCCTGGACAAAAGATTAATGGTCTCTAATTTATCTTTTCAGAAAAGATTTTCTGTCAGGTAATATCATCTTTGAAAAGGAAGGATGACCACAGTGTTTCATTCAAAATGCCTTCATTCATCAGTTTTCCAGCATACCAGAATATGCTGGAAAAATCATTTATTTTTTTATACCTGGCTACATTTGTTACCTCATAAAGTCACTGTTCAGATTGTATTCCAGCATATGTTTTGATGATAGTGTCACACTTACAGTATAGTCTTTTGAGGTAGGAACAGGCGTGTATATAGGTGATCAAGTCTCATGTTATTGCTTCCATAATCTCTCTTCTTAAACTGCAAGCCAGCTTCAAGTTTGAACAAGCTCTGCACTGTGATTATGTCTTCACCATTATGCGCTATTTCTCTGACACTTTTAATTGGGCAAATGACAGAGGTTTACATATTTTCATTTTATCATTTTTATGAGAAAGTAACCAGCTCCCACAAACATTCCCAATTTTTTCCATCATTATTGTAGACAGCTACATGAAGAATAAAATTGACCTCATACATGTAGATGGCCAATTGTCTCAGTCAAATCAGCAAATGGGCAATTTCTAAAGCTATTTTTAAATCTTTCTTATTGTGGATTATTCCTGAGTTTATTTTTTTTTTTGTAATTTTTGTGACTAAATTACTTTTAGCCCATTTGGTCACAGGAATGATTAAGTATTTTTAAATATCTCAAGCCAATCCTGTTTACATTTTTTGTTAACTAATGCACTAAAAATCAGAAAATAATAATACCAGTAATTGCTTATTTTTTATAATAATGGGTCAAATTGCCTATATAGTCTTTTGTTTGGTTTTCATTTTTTAAGCAGAATACACTATTGAAAGTGTGACCCTTGAAATAAAATATCTAATCGGCTGAACTTCTGAAAATATTTAAGGGAATTCCTTGACCAAGACTGACCAAGATCTTTTAGAACAAAGCACATGATATGCAGTTTTCCTCCCCTCCCCTCCTTTTTTTTAAGATTTTATTTATTTATTTTCAGAGAGAGGAGAAGGGAGGGAGAAAGAGCAATGTATGGTTGCCTCTCACATGGCCCTCTTTGAAGACCTGGCCCGCAACCCAGGCATGTGCCCCGGCTGGGAATCGAACCGGGACCCTCTGGTTCCAAGCCCGCACTCAATCCACTGAGCTACACCTGCCCGGCCCCTCCCCGCCTTTTTTTCTATCAAATAAGATTGAACTGATGCCTATGGAAATCTGTAACCTGAGATCCAGAAAGTTTGTGGTTGTGCTTGCTCAGTATTTAAAAATGTAAGTGATGGGTTCTGAATCATGAAGCTCTGAAGTCTCTCAGTCCCAGATCTAGATTGAAGATAAAACTTTGACAAGTAAAGTTGATTTGAGAAATGTTTGTCCTTAATATTTAAGAGACTACTTTGTCCAAGTTAGAAATAGTAAGATACTAGTAAGTCAGAAAGACTGTGATTGTTATAAGTTGATTGCTCTTAATTGAAAGAGAAAATTTATTAATGTACTAAGAATTGCTTCTGATAATTCCTTACATTTATTTATTACCACCTTTCATTTCGGGTCACCAGTCTGTTGCCCAACACCTGCTTATCTGCATGTCTCCCAGGATTGTTTCCTCACCTTTCAGCCTCTCATTGGATGTAATCTTAGTGTGAGTTTGGATTCAAGGCCAGATTTTTTTTAAAGATTTTATTTCTTTTTAGAGAGGGGGAAGGGAGGGAGAAAGAGAGGGAGAGAAACAGCAATGTATGGTTGCCTCTCACATGGCCCTCACTGGGGACCTGGTCCGCAACCCAGGCATGTGCCCTGACTGGGAATCGAACCAGGACCCTTTGGTTCCCAGCCTGTGCTCAGTCCACTGAGCTACACCAGCCAGGGCAAGGCCAAATTCTTTATGTACTGCTTTCATGGCTGGTTTCCTTACTGACCTGAGTAGCCTGCCATCAGGTGCATTGAAGGACTTTTTTTTTTTTTTTTTTTACTGTGCAGCAGCAGTATAATCAAAACTCAGGTCAGGGTTGTAGCCCAGTAGTTTGCTTTTACTAACTACATCATAGCACCTCTGTGATGGTGTGAATAATTGACAGATGGCTATTTTGGTATATATACTGTTGTTGAGAATAATGGATGTTTTGTTAATCTCATAATTCTATAAAAGAAGTGAATTACTGTGTTGTGGGGGTCCAGGGAAAGCAGAGACCACATCCATTCAAAGCTGGTTTCTCAGTAATCTGGGCTTTTTGTTGGGGTTGGGGTGTAAGATATTTAGTAGAATCCCTCTACTAGGTGCCAGTAAAATTCCCTCCATCCCTAAATTGTGACAAACGTGAATTTCTCCAGACATTGCCAAGTGTCTCCTAGGGGGCAAAATTTCTCCTGGCTAAGAACCGCTGAATTAGAGGAATTGGGGAGTAGTAGCATTTGGGTCAGGTAGGGTATGAGTGAATGGGGGCAGGGTAGAAGTGATTCCAAACAGAGAATGCCAAAAAGGAGTAAAATAATATCCTAAAATATTTTGTTGATTCGCTGAAAGGAAGGTGGGAAATGAAGTAAAGTTATAACTTAAATGTGACAGTTTGGTAAATACCCTTTTGGCAAATATAATTTTGAAAGGTTACCTACTTTTCAGAGATTACTATATCCCTGTCCAATATTGACAAAAGTTGTAAAACAAGGAAAACAGGAATAAAAAAATGTGTTCTTCACTATGGTTTGGAGATCTGCAAAATTGAATCCTATTTTCCTCCATATATTATGGAAAAGTTTCTCCCAATGAGAATAAATGGAGCATAAGAGTACCAAATACTAG
The DNA here is from genome assembly GCA_004026765.1 of Micronycteris hirsuta. NCBI lineage: Eukaryota > Metazoa > Chordata > Mammalia > Chiroptera > Phyllostomidae > Micronycteris > Micronycteris hirsuta. The sequence continues at coordinate 23,974 of PVJI01012405.1, read as the reverse complement.
GAATCAAGCTGAAAGAACAAAAATCAATATTTGTGTCAGCCTCAGTTCATTATATATGTTATCCTGAAGAAAAAGGGAGATTCTTTATTTAAGACTAACACTTCATTTCACATGGCAGCAGAATGCCCAGGATGTTAACAAAGGCTCCTGAAAGGCCAAACCATTTATTAACGTCATTTTAGTCTAGCCGCCTTTACTATTTCTAAACACAGTGGAATTGATTAGTTTTTTAATTTTTTAAATAAATGTGTGGAATCAATTGTTTCTAATATGTTCCATCTTTTAATTAGATATGATGTGCTGGGGAGTTAGCAAATGTGAAGGGAAAAATCGTGAACATTAGATCACATGGTGTACTTTAAAATGCTGGCATCTTCCAACATCCAAGTTAAATGCTAATCATATCGGTTAAAACACTGGGGTAGAATTCTATTGCAGAAGTTACAGTTTACATACATTTTTCTCCAGCCCTATTTTGTGTATCACTTTGAGTAGGGAAAGTAACTAATTTTAAATGCTCATTTGTCACCCAGTTCAAATGGAGCCTGTGGCATGGTGACCCTGAATGGAGAGGGAAGCATGCTTTAGAAGTAATGTGTACCATAAAGACATGCAGTGGCTCTAGGGTAAGAGGAGAGAAAAGTTGCCTTGTCCTTTCTGCCCCACTAATTCTCTCAGACCTTTACTGACCTCCACAAGGTTCATGGTTTGTGACTGTTCAGAGTGGATAGGTGCCTACTTAGACCTACTATGGGTATGGAAATGTCTGGCGACTTTTTGTATATCTGTTCCCTTTTAATTGCTTCCTTTAACCCCGAGATTAGGCTTTTATTGCAGAATGAAATGCATGTGAGCCATTCAGTTTTACTCTGTCACCTCTCTGATTTAGAATGAACCATCAGTAGAATTAACAAAAATTACATCATGGAGTTGGAGAATTGCCACCGAGGAAGTATTCTAGCCTACTACAGAAAGGTTCCCCTCATGGGATTACTTCTCAATGGAATTCTAAAATCCAGAACATAATATCATTAAGAAAAACTTATTCTGTCAAAAGTGTAATCCCAAATTCATTTGATTAGCTATAGTCTTAGGAATATTGGATATAGTAAAAGCAATTTAGAGTTGAGGGGAGCAGTATCCTACTTGGTCTGATTTGAAGTAAGCACATAGGATCAGATCATTGTGTTCACACTGTTGCTGCTTATTATCACTAGACATGGTCATACTATTTGAGATCTCAGAATTGAACTCCTTATGTTAATTTAATCTTAAAGAGATTTTAGGTCAGATCATAAAAAAAAAATGCTTCTCCTTCCCTCGTCCTCTGGTTTCATCATAAACTTCTGGGGTACATGTTCTCCTTAAAACATTGTTCCACTTTCATTCAAGGATTCTATTCCATGGGTTCAGCTTTTGCTCTCTGTTTAATGGTGACAGGTGAGCATTTTTAATGACCTAGCCCCCCACTCTATCCCCCCCATGCTTTATGATTATTATGCAAATTGGGATAGAGAAACAAACAAGATATTTAACAAAAAGATAACTTCTATCAACAGAATTCCAGCCTAGTATTTTGCCAATATAACTAGTGTTTATCTTGGATACAAAAATGCCAAGTAAGAAATGGGAAGGGAACTTTAGTTTAAAATATTTTTTTGCTTAAATCCCCAGAATATCATATGTCTAAAACTGGGAAAAACTTAAAATCAGTTATCATTGCACATTTATATTTGCTGAAAAAAATACTAACAAATGCCATAACATTTAGAAATGGTAAATGCTGCTAAGCTAAAAAGACATTTATAAACTGTTAAGCTTTTCATCCCAGGCATTCTGCTGTCACGTGAAATGATGTGCTAGTCTTGAATCAAGAATCTCCCTTTTTCTTCATGCTGACGTAAATAATGATCTTTGTTCTTTCACTTCTGTGTTTGGTACTCTTGTGTACCAATTTCCCCCACTGGGGAGAACCTATTTCATAATTTCCTGAATAAAAAATTTGGACTGTTGTTTGAGATTTTTTTTGTACTCTTCCATAACAAAATCCAATTAGGAAAAAAGTGAAAACAGCTATGCAAGAGTTTGAGCAGAGGCTTCCAGAGTTAAGATTTGTTGGGTGTCTTGCTGGAAACTTGAGAGTGAGGACAAGGATCTCTTGTGTTCTCTCTTTACAAAAAGGAAGTTATACTTTTTCAATGTGTCTGTGATATCCTGGGAATTAAAAAGTATGAGTTTGACCAGCTGCCTGTAAAGCTTCTAGAATGTTTCTTTTAATGAATGAGAGTTGTTAGTACACTGAAAATTTTGCTGTCACAGTGAGAAGCAATAACATTTACATTTCACATTCTGTGAAATTCTAATCTGAGAGAGACTGTCCTTTTTGCTTAATGTAAGCTTTTGCTTCAGGATTTATTACTCCAGAGAATATAATTTATTACTCTCTTGAAAGTGGCTGGTATTAAGTGCTTTGTTGTTTAATGGTATGTCTCCTATTAACATTGTTGAGTATAACCTGGAATTTATCTATGTCTCTTGATTTCACTGGAGTATTGTCATCCTGTGGAATATTGATGAACCAAATGTTAACCAGGTTTTTAGAGGGTAGGAAATAATGCATACATTACCATTTATTTAATGTAGATCATGGTTAATAAGTTGTTCTATTCTTAGTGCTTATTTTGGCTACAAATAATCACTACTTCCTCAATTTTATTTGAGAAAATGCCTGAACTATTAAATCATCACATATTAAAAGTTTTCACTATTCAGAGACATAATCATATTTTGAAATTCCAAGTCTTTATAATTTTTTAATTTGAAAAATATGGATTAAAATGTATAGAAAACTTATTAATTCAAATTAATTGAGGACAGTCTCATGTAGATTTCTGAAGTCTTCCCAGAGAATTACAAACATAATTAAATACTATTGTATTCAAATAAATATGAAAATTCAAGTGCAGGTAAAAAAATAAAATGGTCTTTACTCTAGATACAAAAGACATAATCCTGGTCTTCCAGAAATTTATAACATAGTTGAGAAATGAAAAACTACCTTATATTTGACCTATAAGGTGTTTTCACATATCACCTTATGATATTTATCAAATATCTGGGGAAAATTATTATCCTTATTTTAATAATGAAGAAACCGGACTTGCCCCAACTTAAATAACCAGTGTCCTAATTAACAATGTCCTTTAATGCAAAAAAATTTTTAATTTTAATTGGAAGATAAGTGTTTTTAGAATAATTTTCTAAAAAGGCAAACTTTTGTCTTTTTCCTAATGTGTTTACATGATAGAATTGCAATTATGAGCAGAGAGACATTTTTTAAAAGTTAATTATTTTTATGATATAGCTTTTAATAAAAAGTTCTCTCAGGCTCTTTGAATACAAAAAGAAGTGTAGCTGTCAAATGAAATTAAAATTATGCCTTGTGTAAACATTGGTAAAGCCCTTAAATGATTTTAAATTGGTTTCACTTGGCATTCTTTCATAGTTGCTATTCTACTCATTGTTTCTGTTTTTATTTATTTATACTAAATACAAATGTAATGTCACTCTCTTAGAAGCTATTTAGTGACCCAGCACAGTTAAAGGACATTATGTCTGAATGATAGATTCCGCCCCACCTCCGGTATTAATTAGAAGGGCAGAAGTCTAACAACTGTAAGTGCGGAACTGAGACATCCCACCATAGAAGTCCCTACGGTTGGGTGAATGTCCACAAAAGGGCAGACCAGAGTGGGAAATATGAACTGCTGCTGTCACTTAGCATCTACCCCAAGTCATGGCACCTAGTAGGTACTCAATAGCTAAAACCTGATGGTATTACATTTTTGTATCTTAAAATCTCAAAAAAAAATCCACCTAAATTTTTGGAAAATTTTGCATACTGTCAAGTTAGCTCATAATTAATATGCATTTAATTCTAATACCGTTTTCCATTAATATATAAGCATATCAAACTCAAAGTGGAAGTAACATTTGCCAATTTTATACTGTAAGATGTTTTAAACCAGTAAGAGAAAATTTTATATTGTATGAAGTATAATACAAGCATAAAGTATAGTACTATTTAAAAAATAAATCAGAGTTGTTAACATACATGCAGTATATTATATCCAATGCATCATTAGAGTTTTTCTTTTATTTTCAATGACTCTTGGACCACAGAAAATTACTTTTTAAGTTAAACTTGTGAACACAGAAAAATTCCACCTTAACATAGTTATTCTGGTACTACTTCCATGTGTATGTATTCTGTTGTCAGTGTTCTCATTTTAATTGGTAAGCTATGTTTCTATATTTTTATGACATTTTTATATTAATTGCAGATAAAACTCAGAGGAAATTTGCACAGATGCTGCTTTGGAGAACTTTACAACCTGGGTTGCAGAACTGAGCCTTGGTAAACCTGTCTCTATTACAGCATGTTGCCATACATCTAATTAAGTGCATAAGGTCTTTGGCCTTCAAGATCCATTGACCTTAAATAAGAATGCTTAGCACGTTTACCATATGTTTAAAATCTATTCTTTATCAATCAGTCCTTTTATAGCTTTCTAAGTTCTTATTGATGGCTAATATGCAAGAATTAATTTTTAATATTTTAATTGATTTCTTTAATCAGTTTTCTCAACTTGTATTTATTAAATACTCAAACTCAGTATTACCTACTCAATGCCTTTTAAAAGAAAGATATAATGGAGAAAAAAATTGAGCCTTAAACAAATGGTTACTTCTGTATATTACCTCGCACCAGTGCTTCATTCTATTTGTAAAATCTTTCTCCTTTAAATGGTTGGTTAATACTTTGAGACTTTGTTTACGTGTGGCAGTGTTGTAAAAAGAAACTAAAGGTCACATACCTATATGGATGAAATATCCCTTCAAGTGCAGTTTGTGATGTGTTTTAGTAGTTAACATGTTATGCAAGTTACAATTGATAGTTGAAATTGACTGTAGAGCGGAGGTCTCCAACCTTTTTGGCACCAAGGACTGATTTCGTGGAAAACAATTTTTCCTCGCAGTGGGGTGGGGGGATGGTTTCGGGATGATTCAGGCTCATTACATCCAAGCTCACCTCCTGCTGTGTGGCCAGGTTCCTAACAAGCCTGGTACCTATCCGCTGCCCAGAGGTTGTGGACCCCTGCTGTAGAGCATTTAAGCTGAAGATTTTAGTATTTGATTCCATTAGGTTTTCACATGTGTTAATCTCATTTACAGCATCAAATTGCAGCAGTAACATTTTCCTTTCTGTTAAGTTCTAAATTTAGTTATGACCTACTTAGCAATGCCTTTGAAAAGGGATATTGTATCCATGGTAAATTAATTGTATACCTAAACAGAGATAGCTCAGCTTTGCCTGTCAGGCTTATAATTGACATCTAATGGACTTCTGCACATGTAAAATTGAATTCAAGTAAAGTCATATACACTTTCTAGTTCTTAATATTTGTCTTTCCAAATAATAGTTTAAAGCAATATTTGTTAACGTTTTCTTGCACTATCACAATTGCTTTTTAGTTATGTTGATGAAGCATGTTCGTAGTAGAGACAAAAATATCTGTAACAGGAGGGATGATAGCGTGAAGTCTCTGGGCTTTTTTTTTTCAAATGTGCTTCTAATAGCCATTGCCTTCCATGTTGTTTACCTAATAGCACATTTTGTCTGAATACTTGAACATTTTATCAGTAACACATGAATAGAGACAGAAAAGAAACTTATAAAGAGTAATCTTTTGGTTCGTTTTTCACATCATGACAAGTGCTTTTTCTAGCAGTGATTTTAAAATTTTGTAAGTTTGGCAGTATTTTATTGTTGGGTTTTTATTTGATTTAATTGTGTACATTTAATTTGCAGAAGTTGGTAACTGCAGCTCACCTACTGCACCAAAGTTCTCAATTTTAGGAGCCCAGCTTTAGTCATTTGAACATGCTTCTAAATAAAACAAAAACCAAAACTATACTTTTGATCTATAATAATAGCTCAATAACTTTGTCAAGGTATGCTCTAATATATGCAGTGATGGTTTATGGAAGGGTGTGGCAATTTTAAATTTATATTGTGTGTGATGTTCAAATAAACTGATATCTACATTCATGTGATTTATTGGTCAGCATGACCATTGATTATTGCATATAAATTGATTAAACTTTGATTTCCTTTTTTTAAATCGTGTTACATTTGATTCCTGATCAAATTCCCTCAAAGTGAATGCTTCATCTTAAATTTTGGATTTTATGTGTAAGGATGGAGACAATTGAAACATTGTTTCTTATTTATTAACGGCTTAAAATGAATACCTAAGTTAGCACTTTAATACCAAACTTAAAACCAAACACTCAGTTCAAAGTAGTTTAAGTGATTGTTGTTCATTTTTATTAGCTTTGTGAAATTCTAAGGGAATCAAATAACTCATGATTTCAGTTTTCTGCAGATGGATTTTTTTAATACAGTATTTCTTTCCTATGGATAGTTCTTATTCTCATCCCCCCAACCTCTGTCTCTCTCCCTTTGTCCCTCCCTCCCTATCTCTCTCTGTCATTAACCTCAGCAGCAAATTTAACTTGAATTAACTTAGGATCATAGGAGTCAGGACAAAGTAATTTAAAGGTGGTTTTTCCAGCACATTTTAAGAAAAGGGACCAAAAGTTATTTTAGCTTCCTCAATAGATTGCATGTCAGGTTGCTTATTAGGAAAATAAATTAATATTAAATGCAATATATGTGTTGTCTTTACTATGACATCTGTTTAGGAGTTGTTCAAATCACTGCAGTAGGGCTCTGCAAATAAAATCATGTAGCCTCTTATCATGGATCTAATGTACTGTAACTTTATCAATGAGAGGTAAAAATCTCAAATAACAAGTACAAACATTGAACAATGACCTATAAAGATTTGTAAAAGTAAATTTTTTCCAATAGATTTCATTCTTGTCATTTTGTAAGACGACCCTGCAGTCCACCTGTTTGTAACTTTTTTAATAAAATAGACATCTGTATTACTGAGGTTGATTTCTTGAATTATTTTGTGTGTTGCTACTTCTTCTAGACTTGCTAGCTTGTAAATCTCTCATAACTGAAAGTCATTACTTATTATCAAAATGATAATGGGTATTACAGGACATGCTTAGGCAAATTAAATGTTTACTTGTGTCCTTAGTCACCAGTCTGGCTTTTGTGGGGAAAACTGAGATATATCTTAAAATGTATATTTTATCAATTGAATAACAAATAAATGACAAATTATAGGTAATGGGTAAAGAACAATAATGTCTATAGAGAAAGTGACCCCACAAATCTGTTGGCTGGGGATTGTCTAAGCATAGGTCATTTCAGACAGTATTAAACAATATAATTAAAATTTTGAAATGCTGAATGAGTTAAGAAAATTCAACATAATTATTTTGTTTTATCCCATGAAAAGTTTGATACTGTACTGTATAACTCAGTATTTTTAAATTACTGAACTAAATAGATTTTTTAACCTCAAGTCTTTTTAAACCCTTAATCTTTACTTTAAGTTGGATAATTCTGTGTGTCTAAAGGTATTTGGACTGGATTATTTTTTTATTAAAATGGGCATGTTTATGTATCTGTATCATAATATATAGAAAATATCTTATTGTTTATTACCATTGATTACTGGTCTTTAGTTGAGCACCAAACACCCCATGTATACTAAGTAGATGCTGCCCTCAAAGTCCAAAAACCCTTTTCTACTGTGAAGGCAATCTTGATTTCAGGGCCCTCTCCCTTGTTTTCCACTGAAGGAATAGTATCCCTTCATTCGGCAAGGTCAACATTTGGGGAGGGGAGAGAGTAAGGAAAGATTCATTGGTCAAGAAAGTACCAACTGAGAAAATGAGAGATCTTGTGGTGCCTCAAATCTATCTTAAGAAAGTACAGTGGTCACACTTCTTTTATGTCAAGGGAAGCGGAAATGGGAGGGGCAAGAGGTGATTGACAACCCCAGGTATCTGGACGCCAGAAGGAGTTGAGAAAGATTTTGCACAGGGTTCCTGCAAATCTTTGATAAATAATTATTATTTTTATACATACTGTTCTTATATGCTCCTGAAATGCACCTTCTGGTAAGGGGCTGCTTTTGTAAATCTGAAACAAGCAGAATTCCTCTAATGATTAGCATATCTGTGTGCAAGACTAAGCAGAATCCTGAAGGCCATGAGGACAAAGCAGACTTGAACAAGATGGAGTCATATAGGCTAAACATTTCACTTTGTTATAAATACCCCCATTTTGTTGTTCATTCCTCAGTCTTGAGGGAAATAGGGCAGGTGTGTCCAGGTTCAATTAAGAAGGAGGATTAGCTAGCTTTAAGATGGTGTCATATTTGTATGCCTGTTGGGCCCCTCTTATCAGGCTCTTAACAATGTTATATGCCCACCTTGTTCTCAGTGATCCCTGAGTAAAGTCAACATTTTTTAAAAGCTTTTATTTATTTATTTTTAGAGAGATGGGAAGGGAGAGAGAAAGAGAGAGAGAGAAACATCAATATGTGGTTGTCTCTCATATGTCCCCTACTGGGGACTGGCCTGCAACCTATGCATGTGCCCTGACTGAGGATTGAACCTGTGACCCTTTGCTTCACAGGCCCATGCTCAATCCACTGAGCCACATCAGCCAGGGCTAAGTAAAGTCAACATTTTTAACCAAGTGAATAACAGACAGAGAGGATAGAGTAAAGTAAGAGCTAAGGGATAATACCCTGATGAGTCAAATTAGTGATGGATATCAATAGGATACTTTCTCACAGCCAGATGGTCTTTATATTTTCCTCTTCTCTGCCTTCATGTTGTCATCTGGGAAGAAGATTCATCTAGTCCTTGCACTCCTCCAGGATGTAGCAGCTTGGGTTCAGGATCCAAGGCTTTTCACTGAGAAAAGGGACCATTTTCAGATAGGCTCCTGTTCCACATATATCTATATCATTTAAACCTTGCTACTATCTGATATTTAGACTTTATTTTCCCCATTTTGTTGATGATGAAACCAAGGCTCAGGAGAAAGATTTGATTTCAAATCATAAAGGCAAGGTCAAATAATTAAAATGTTGCCAAAGGTTCTTTTGGGCAAGTTATAAAATAAATGCACTGGGTAGAGTAGAATGGGTGCTATTAAAATTATAAACCTCATGGAAACAAAAAGCAAGAAATAACTTTTAAGTGACTGATAGTTCGTATGTAACAAAATATTGTGGGTCCTATGTAAAAGTAATATATTTGTTATATTGCTAAGATTTTGTACAAGACATAAGCTATTTTCATTATAACTATTTTTCTTTGGAAAAACTATTGTCTTAAATCAGGATTTGGCCTCCTTTCACTGCTAGGCAGAATCCAGTCCAGTGAGCAGTGCCAAAAGAACTGTAGCTAGATTTTGCAGCTGTGTCCTGAATCCATTGCAGAGCTCAGCTGCACCCTTTTTCTACCTAAATGTATTGTTTGAATGGAAGTGCAGAAGTGCAGCTGATCCCAGAGACATCTTTTGTCAGCAGTGATGACCTACTTCTGTGTTTATAAACATTACTCTCATCCTGGCTGGTGTAGCTCAGTGGATTGAGTGCTTGCCAGCAAACCAAAGAGTCATGGGTTCTATTCCCAGTCAGGGCACATGCCTGGGTTGCAGGCCAGGTCCCCAGTGGGGGTGTGCAAGAGGCAACCACACATTGATGTTTCTCTCCCTCTCTTTCTCCCTCCCTTCCCCTTTCTCTAAAAATAAATACATCTTTAAAAAGAATTACTCTGCCCGGCTGGTGTAGTTCAGTGGATTGAGCGCAGGCTGGGAACCAGAGGGTCCCGGTTCGATTCCCGGTCGGGGCACATGCCTGGGTTGCAGGCCGGGGCCCCAGTGAGGGCCATGTGGGAGGCAACCATACATTGCTGTTTCTCCCTCCCTTCTCCTCTCTCTAAAAATAAATAAAAACAAAAATCTTTAAAAAGAATTACTCTCTGTAGAGGCCCAGGCTGTCCCCCTCCCACACTCAGTGGTCCTACTATTATAATTCATGTGTTTTCTCTCCCATTAGACTGAGCTCCATAAAGGTAAGTGCTTTGCCGAAGTCATCTCTTCATCCTCAGTGTTTACCTCTAGAGCATTATAGGTGTTTAATAAATATTTTATAAAATTACAGTCACAGAACAGTGTGGCAGATGGGTGTTCACTCGTCAGAAAATCCTAATTTTCCATTTCCTACTGGTCTTTTTCATTTCTAGCAGTTAGATAACATGGGAAAGGCATTTTCTACCCCATCTTCCTTCATCCGCTGCAGCACTAAGTTTATTGGGTTTGGTTTTTTTGCTTATTTTGCTTTCTGTTTTGTTTATAATAGAAGTAGTTGTTTCTAGACTCACAAGAGAAATGTATACTGTAGAGAGATGCCAGGCTTAATGTGAATATGGTCTGAAGGGCCTTGAGTCAGAGATTAAATCTTTCAAGACTCCAGGGAGAATAAAACAATCAAGAAAGAGTATTTACTGCCCATGCCTGGATTTCATTTCCAGTAGATTCCAAAGCTGACCCAAACCTGTCCCAGCCTCATTCTTAGGTAAGTCAGAGGAATGTTCATATTGGGTCCCCAAAGTCTCTTGAATATTTCTCCCTTTACTGAGGCAATAATTCCTATTTTGCCTGGAAAACCTCAGGTGATTTCCCATCGACACCCCTTCAGTCATCCCCTCCACTTTTCCTTTAATCCTCATCCCCATTCCCTCAGTGTACCTATCAACTAACTTGTACCGCATGTAACCAAATCCCTACCCTGTCCCCTACCTTCTTTATGAATCTTAAGATAGTTTTATAAACCATAAAACTAATAGAAGTAAGATTTTTTTTACTTTGGTTCCCCAACCCAAGACTCAGTCTTCAAAACCTTTCACACCAATAGTTGGAGACATTTTCAGGTTGGCCTCATACCAATGTAAGGTAATCCCCCAGATGTCAGCTCTATGTATATGCTTCAATATCAGTGAACTGTAGAGTCTGCCATGTAACTGGAGACTTCCAGATGCCCCAGAACTCCCTTCAGGAATTGGTTCTGAAGGCTCCAGATACTTTTTCTCATGCTGTAAGCCCCAGAGAGTGCCCCGGAATTAGTAGTTTGAAGCTCCTTCCAGCTGCCATAAGCTTTAAAGTTTAGGTGGGGTGGGAGGGGGAGTGGGTGGAAAGGAGGAAGGACTTAAGCCCATGCTGAACTTTTCTTGGAGCTTGAAAGTGGACAGTTGAGAAATACAAAAATACCTGAGGTTTCTGACCCTTCAATAAATACCATTTTGGGGGTTCATTGTCCTCGGTTTAAGAGGTAGCCCCAGGAAGCCCTGATGCCAGTGGACACAGTTTTCTGTAATTTGCTAGAGTTGTTCTTTTGTACATTTTATGCCTATCCTTAGAAAAATCCTCAGGTGAGGTGTAGACAATATGTCATGCCTCAGGATACCTCTACAAGTGTTTCTGGTCCTTTTCTCAGGCTCCAGAATATACAGAATGGGACGAGTAGACATTTAAATGGTAAATGCAAGGTTTTTATTAAAGTGCTTGGTTGCAAGCTGAGTTCGCAGCAGGTGCTTGAGTCCTTCTGCCTTCTGTGGCATGGAGATTAAAGCCCTTGCTCTCTAACCCAGGAGAAGTTTGAGCTATGAGCCTTTTGCTCTCCAGATGACTAAAAAGAATAGTTGCAGTAACCTAGGAATGGAAATTGAGTCCAAGAAAAAGTGACTTCCCTTTGACAGTAAGTAGTTGCTTGGTGAGACGGATAACTATTCTAGATATAAAAGGGGCAAGAAGATCAGTGCCTTCATTTAACTCCATTCTAAGTATATGTCAGTCACTGTACTATGGATTGAGTTTATAAGAGAAATGTGATACGGCCTTATCTTCTGGTGGACCTTAAATTCTAGCATAGGGGACAACCTTGCAAGCAACAATTATGAGGCAATGTGATGTATGCTCTAATATCGGCATATATCAGATGCTAGCAAACCCAAGGAAGAGATTTGTTCTCTCTGTAGGGGTCAAGAAAAGGTCAAAGGAAGTTGCTTTATGACTTGATTCTTGACAGCTAAGAAGGAATTTTCAGGCAGGGCTTTTTAGATAGACTTTGGAGAAGGAGAGTGAGAAGAGGTGTGGACTCTGAATGTTCCTGGAAGGCTTAGAAGACCTCGAGTTAGCAAGGGTAGCAAAAGGGGTAGGCCTGAAAAAGCAGGAAGAAGAAATGAAACATAAGGCTGGAAAGCAGTGCATACTGTAATGTGAGGGACTTGCATGCCATCCTGAACATTAGAGGATTTTTCCTGGCAGGGATGAGGAGCTACTGGCAGGCTGCAGCAGGAGAATGACAAGAACAGAGGTTGTTTAGAAAAAAAACCAAAGTGGAGGATAAATTGTAGGGGATTCAAATGACTGAAGCTAGGAGACCAATTAGGAGACCACTGCAATTATATAAATAAAAGAGAGCCTTAATAGGGCAAAATCAGGGAAAATCTAGTGATGGTGATAAAGTGGCCAAAAAATATGGACTCATGTCACAAAATCTGATCATATCAAATGATTCAGCTTAAAATTCTCTCTTGACTCTCCAGAATCCATGGCATAAAACAAGGGCTTTCAGATTCTAACTTGGCCTACCTCTCCAACCTCATTTCTTTCTATGCCTCCTTTCATAACCTTACCTCTAGTCCCAATGACCCTAAGCTTATTGCTGGTTTCAAAACAAGCCCTATTCACATTTCCGTACCTTTGCAGAAACTATTTCCAACGCAATACCTTCTCCCTAACCACCTCCCTCTAGGGAATTCTTACTCATCCTTCAAGATATAACTCATACCGTTTCTATGGATGGCTGATATTTTCCTCTCTTCTTCTCCTCTCTCCCTCTACTTTTAGCTTTGACAGCATCTAGTGAATACTTATCACATTATTTCAAAATTATCTTTTTACATGGCTGTCTCCCAAACAAGGCACTCAGCTTCTCTTAGAGAAATGGATTCTTTTGTACCAAACACAACATTAGATGCATGGGGGGGGGTCAAATAAATGCAGAGTGATAAAGTGAATTTTGGTATTTGAACTGACAAGACTACCTGTGATTATCCATTATGATGAAGAGGATCAGAAACTAAGTAGTTTTCAGTTTGGGTAAATGGACACTGTTAAATAATCTGGTGTTCTCATACTTGCCCCTGCTTCTATTCCTCACCCCTTCTAATCCTTCCTTCACAAAGTAGACAGATTGACCTTTTACAAATATAAATATAATCCTGATTCTTCCCCAGCCTAAAGCTCCCCAATGGCTCCTTATCACTATCAGATTTAATCAAAACTTCTTAGCATGACCTGGTCCTTGCCTACTTGTCTATCCCAGTTTCCTCTCTCTCCTGTCCTCACACCTTTCCATTTAATATCACATGGCTTTGTAATTTTTTGCATACGCTCTAGTGCCTTTGCTTATTCTCTTTCTTCCATCTGAAAGTTCTTTCCTCTTCTTTGCTTATTTTCTACTCATGCATTGAAATTTCTTATTTGTCTCCCTTTTCTAGAAGGTAAGTTCTGAAAGGGAAAGGATTATGTCTTATATACTAGCTACCTCAATACCTATTACAAAGCAGATGTTCAGTAAAGATTTGTTGAACTGAACTCAACTGGGTGAATAATGATGCTATTACTATAACTGTCATGCATCAGGAGGAGGTGGTTGGGGTACTTGGAAATATGTTAGGGGGTGTGATTTTAGTGTGGGACATGTGGAATTTCACATATCTAAGGACATACTGGTGGGAAGGTACAGTGGGAAATTTCATAGTATATCCAAGGACAAGTCTCTATCTGTGCCCATTCATGGAGTGACAATCAAAGCAGACCCAATCACTGTTTATGTTTAAGCAGGGTGATGTCAGCCTCCAACTTACACCAGTACCAAATCCACACCCAATGCAGAAAAGTCAGCCAAGTGAAGTTTCCACAATAGTTCTCTCTGCCTCTCACTCTGTGACTGAAGGTGGCAATTAGATTAAGAGAATAAGGACTTGGCCCTGGCTGGTGTAGCTCAGTGGATTGAGCACAGGCTGGGAACCAGAGGGTCCCGGTTCAATTCCCAGTCAGGGCACATGCCTGGGTTGTGGGCCAGGTCCCCAGTGAGGGCCATGTGAGAGGCAACCATACGTTGCTGTTTCTCCCTCCCTTCTCCTCTCTCTAAAAAATAAATAAATAAAATCTTAAAAAAAAAGAGAGAGAGAATAAGGACTTGTTTCTTCCCATCAGCCTCAATTGGGGTTTTAGCCAAAGTCAAACAAAACTAGTATCAGACTTCTGACCCCTGAAATCCTTGCAAACTATGTGTGTAAATTCCTGCCTTTCTCCCCCAAATCAAGATATTCTTATCCTCCTGAATGCATATTTTCCCATCTTTAATGTAGATGTGCACATCAGCACCTAAGTATAATATCTTTCTTTGATGTAAGCAGAGTTAAGGGCTTCAGCTTCTTGTTAAGGTTTCTTTGGACGTGTTAGAAACAAATATACCCATTACCTTTGGCAAAGAATTTGGTTTCTGATAGATTCACTTATTTGCTATTAGAAAATAATACACAGTGTTACCAAATCAAATGCAGAGCTTACTCACGTTGTAGAGAACAGTCATTCTATAGAACACATCTGTACTGTGTAACATAAGATTTCATTCTATTGTGTATTGTTCTTTAAATGTGTCTCACTGGGAGATCAATTAATTTACATTATAGAACTATACCATAGACAAGAAAAGGCAGCTATTCCTCAAAGACCTTCTTTGGCTTATAGAACAGGACTTCCCTACACCTGCAGTTCTGCACTAAGCTACTTCTTCCACACCTAAGCATCAAATCTCACCACCGTCAGGATCTTGTACAACCTTCACCACAATGGATCTGTTTCTGTCAATTTATCAAAATCCTAAAAGTTACTACATGGAAGAAAAGGACATTTCTCTTTTTTCCAAATCTTATGTTCTTCTAGGTATCCTAAAACAGATAAATTACATATTAATCAATGTACTTTTAGAAAACAATTTGCTATTCATTGTTATTTTTGAATTATTTGAAAAAAGAAGAGTAGTGGGAAGCTCAAATCTTAGCTTCAGCATTCATGAAAATATACTACAAAGTTATAGTACTTAAATCAGTCTGGTGCAACTGTAAGAATAAACAGATTAGTGAAACACAAGGGTAGTCCCCCAAAAGATCTTTTGTTCATATAATTTAATATACAAGGTCCAGCACAAATAATGCCCCTTTTTATTACAAAATCTTTTATTACAAAATCATAAAAATGTAATTCTGTAACATAGCAATATCACACTCAAGCACACCATATGACATTTTAGGTGAAATGTTCAAATTGCTGTCCATCTCGTGTGAGGCATTCATGTACCCTACCAACCACACTCCAGCAAGCCTTACTTCTGCAGACCCTGTATTATAAGATATTAAAATGTGAAGATTGAAATAGTATACATTTTTATATCCCACGTATGAGTGAAATCATATGGTTCTTGACTCTTTCTGTCTGACTTATTTTGCTTAGCATGATATTATCAAGCTCCATCTATGTCACAAATGGCAGTATGTCATCTTTTCTTATGGCTGAGTAGTATTCTTTTGTATTTATGGACCCCATCTTCTCCATCCAGTTGTCTATCCAAAGACCCTTTGATTGTTTCCGTGTCTTGGCCACTGTAAATAATGCTGCAATGAACATAGGGATGCATGTATTTTTTAAAATAAATGTTTTCAGATTTTTCTGATAGGTGCCCAGATGAGGGGTGCTGGGTTACAAGCAACAAGTAAACAAAAACCACAAACATACAAAAACTTATAGATGCAGACAATAGTATGGTGGTTACCAGAAAGAAAGAGGGTGGGGGCTAGTAGAGAGGAAATGGGGTCAAATAAATAGTGATGGAAGGAGATTTGACTTTAGGTGGTGAACACACAATGCAATATACAGATGATGTATCGTAGAATCGCACACTTGAAATACATATAACTTTATTAACCAATGTTACCCCAATAAATTTCATAAAATAAAAAATATACAACAAATTATGCTGGGTAATTATTTAACTATTTGGGTGGTCAGTCATTTAGAGCTTCATCTTACAACATACATCAGTGTAAAATCCGGAAGGATATAAAAAATAAATATGAGAAACTAAGCCAAAAACTATAGAAAAAACAAAAAGAGTATTCATCACCTCCCCTGTAAAGGAAAACCTTAAGTTTAAAAAAGGTAGAGGTATTAAGAAGTACAAATTGATAGTTACAAGATAGTCACAGGGATGCAAATTTCAGCATAGGGAATGTACAGTGCCAGGTGGATTACTTGAATTATTGGAGGATCACTTTTAAAATTATAGAACTGTATAACCACTATATTGTTCACCTAAAACTAATATAAAATTATATTAAGTGGTAACTTTAATTGAAAAATAAAATTTAAAAAGCTATGGAGGAAACAATGAAAGATTAGTTTCAGATTTAACCAGCTTTTTAAAAATTGAAAAATAACTATAACAAATATGATAGACAAAGTGATAATAGCATTAATATACTTTTAAAAACTCATATGTGGAGAAAAATTCCAAGCCTCAAGAGAAAACTGGACAAAGATAAATTTCATGGAAAAAGATGTGTATATGGCTACAAAAAGTGTTCAAGTTTACTGGTAACAAAATATATGCAAATGAAACAACAGAAAAATATGTTTATTGTTATATATTTAAATTATCTTGTTTTTGAAAACTCCTCATGATGCAGTTATTTTAATGATTAATGATTCTTCATTCTCACATATTTATCATTTTCTTTGCTCATCAACCCTTATGATCTTTGGCCTGGAATACACATCCTTTAGCATTTCCTGTATGATGGCAAAGTCTCTCAATGTTTAAAAATTGTATTTCCTGCTATTTATTCAAAGATATTTTTATTGTGTATATAATTCTAGGTTTGCAGTTATTTTCTCTTACCACACTAGTGATATCATCCCAGGGTCTGGGTTCTCTTGTTGTCATTGAAAAGTCAGCTATCGATCTCTCTCTTACAAAGATAATATTATTTTAATCTATTGTTAAATTCATATATTGGTTTTTTTAATTTAAATTATTATCCTTTTAAATTTTTAAATGTTTTATTTGGTTCTTTTTCATATTTGCTAGCTATTTTTAAGAGTTTCTTGTTTCCTGATGATACTTTAAAGTTTGACTTTCATTTCTTTAAACATATTAAGCAGAATTATTTTTTAATCTGTATCTGATAATCTCAGTATCTGAGGTTTTTATGGATCTGTGCGTCTTGCCTGTTGTTTCTCACTCATGGTGTCTTGTTTTATTATGTGCAGTTACTCTTGGCTCTTAGGTGGTCATGGTGCTTGGAAAATTACTTGTGGCCTGGGATAAAGATACGTTTCCCCAAGGAGGATGTGTGTTCACTTCTGTCAGATTTGGTGGGGGGAGGCACTTCTTTCCTGGGACCATATTAGGCTAAATTCATGTTTTGATTTGTTTTGTTTTAATGGCTTGTTTTTTTACTACACAGTAAATGTGAATTTGGGCCATTAAATCCACACAAGAGCTTCATTGTGGTTACAACTTCTGAGAGATGGTCCCCCCTTTCCCCTCAACTACCTGTAATAGGTGACAAAGCAAATTTTCATACATTTTCCTGAGAATGGGTGTTTATGGTTCACCTTTACACTCAGGATGAAGACCTTTGGAATACTAGGATTATTGGAAAAGGGACCCTTAATTAAACTCTCCATCTGGGTAGGGCCCTGAGCCTTATATTCTGTCCTTATAGGGAAATCACACATAAACAAAAAAGGAAAGCTCATGTGCTTAGGGAAACATTAGCTTCAGTGCTCAACTTACTGCTGGGTTACTGAATTTGAATTAGATTTTGGCCTAATAATACCTTTACTAAATTATTAGGGCTTTAATTTTTTTTCTATTTATTCATTGATTTAAGAGAGAAACATCGATTTGTTATTTCACTTACCTTGTATGTGCCCTGACTGGGGATTAAACCTGCAGCCTTGGCACATTGGGACAATGCTGTAATCAACTGGACTACCCAGCCAGGGCCTTATTAGGTTATTTTTATAGATTTCATTTGTTTATTTTTAGACAGAAGGGAAGGGAGGGAGAAAGACAGGGAGAGAAACACCAATGTGTGGTTGCCTGTTGTGTGTCCCCTACTGGGGACCTGGCTTGAAACCCAGGCATGTGCCCTGACTGGGTATTGAACCAGTGACCCATTAGTTCACAGGCCAGCACTCAATCCACTGAGCCACACCAGCCAGGGCCATGGCCATGGCCTTTTTATAGGCTTTTAATGCTTTAAAGATGATAAATATTTTTTACTTTATACAGCAGTTTTTATTGTTTTCTGTTTGCAGAATCTGTACAAATACCTAGACAGTCATATTATCTGAAACTAAAACATATATTTTATTATTAATAACATTAACTAGGATTTTATAAAAAGATAATTCCCACTGTTAGCAAACATTTGATGAAAAGAATATCCACACAATCCTGGTAGGACTGTACATTGAGTGTAAAATAGCTTAACCTTAAATAAAGGGCAGTTTAGAAATATGTTTTTTTATTATTGACACTATAACAGATGTTTTGCATTCCCCCTCCCTTTGCCCCCCTCCACCCAGCCTCTGCTCTGACCCCAGGTTTACCACATTGTTGTCTGTGTCCATGGGCTTTGCGTATATGCATATATGTTCTTTGGCTAATCTCTTCTGGTCCCCTCATCCCCTTCTCTCAGATCTGTGAGTCTGTTCCATGTATCCATGCCTCTGGTTTTATTCTGTTTATCAGTTTATTTTGTTCATTATATTCCACATATAAGTGAGATCATATGGTATTTGTTTTTCTCTGACTGGCTTATTTTGCTTAGCACAATAATCTGCAGGTCCATCCATGCTGTTGCAAAGGGTAAGAGTTCCATCTTTTTTACAGCCTTGTATTAGTCCATTGTGTAAATGTACCACATTGTTTTATATACTCATTTGCCGTTGAATACTTGGGCTGTTTCAGATCTTGGCTATTGTAAATAAGTCTGCTATGAACACAGAGGTGCTTATGTTCTTTCTGATTGGTGTATCGGGATTCTTAGGATATATCTCCAGAAGTGGGATCCCAGGGCCAAGAATGTTTTTAGTGTTCATATATTTGATTGAATAATTATACTTCCAAAAATATGTAATAGTAAATAATCAAAGAGGCACAAAATATATATTTGAGGATGTTTATTGAAATATTATTTGTAACAACAAAAAGTCATTTATTAATAAATATATTTAAGTAGAATATATAATGACATGGGTAAATGTTCTTTATATAAGATTAAGTGATAAAATAAGACCACCAAAATGCATGTAGCAGTATAATCCCAGTATGTTTGTATGTATGTATGTATATGCATGGAAATACATCAAAATGTCAATGGAAATATATATCTTTTATATACATATTAATGTGTGTTAAATAATTTTTTTAATTTTGACAATTTGTTTTTTTTAATAAGCTGTTTTTTTAAGATTGTATTTATTTATTTCTAGAGAGGGGAAGGGAGGGAGAAAGAGAGAGAGAGAAACATCAATGTGTGGTTGCCTCTCATGTGGCCCTCACTGGGGACTCGGCCCACAACCCAAGCATGTGCCCTGACTGGGAATCAAACCTGAGATCCTTTGGTTCGCAGCCCGTGCTCAATCCACTGAGCTACGCCAACCAGGGCAATGTGTGTTAAATAATTTTTATTTCCTTTATGAATTTTTGTATCTTAAGTATTCTGTAGGCTAGTACATATTTCTTTTATAATTAGAAAAAAGTTCTTTAAGAAGCAACACACTAGGGTTAACTGTGACTATTTACAGTAATTCTTTAAGTGGTTAATATTCTTATTATAAAAAGAACTTACATAAACTTAAGAAAAGTCCTAAAATGTTAGATATAAAAATTTTTGTACATTGCTGTCAATAGAACTTTTGAGTGCTATGGATCTAAATTTGATGTCCCATCCAGTTTTGGAGAGAACTGTTTCTGCCTAGCTGAACAAATGGATTTTCTTTTTTTCCCCAGTCTTTTACATTTTATTTTATTTTTTTGCATTTTTTCACATTTTTTATAGTTGTTCAAGTACAGTTGTCTCCATTTTCCCCTCGCCACTCCACCCCCACCCTGGATTTTCTTTTAGGCAGGAAATCTATGGGTATACATCTTCAGCTCAATCCTTTCTATGAGATGTACAGAAGAGCCCCTGGTCTGCATATACACACATGTACTCAAAAACTCACACATGCCTTGGCTGGTGTGGCTCAGTGGATTGAGCACCAGAATTAAGTTCTGTCTGCCTTGTTTACTGCTATATCTCCAATACCTAGTACGGTATCTGGTTAACTAAATGTTTCTTGACTGACTACATAAATGAATTACTGAAGTCCTAAAGCAATTGTGCTTGTGCCCTAATGACAAACTACTTTTGTAAAATAGCACTTTTAATTCTTGATTACATCTTTTTGCATTCCCATAAGGCCCTGACTTTGAACCCATGAGGATATGCCTGGAGACAAATTTAAGTGACAGCTACTGTGCTCTAATCAGAATTGTCCTTCCCCTCTCATGTCTAAAGTTTTATTACTAGGCCAACTTTGTATACATGGCTCTTTATTTCTCTAGAATAAATTACCTCCCAGGAGGCTTCTTAATCTTTTAATACAAATATATTTCTGACAGGCCTGTCTCACCAGTTTCCCAGGCATGCCCGGGCATGTTCAGTGCCAACAATTGACACAGCTTAGACTCAAGTTAAGACCCTCCCTACCATCAACTACACACAAAAATATAACCACATTTAGTATATTCATAATCATACCCAGGTGCATACATTCACATACTTGAACTCACTCATCTATGTAATCACTAATACCTATAGAAAATAAGCACTCATTTACATACATATGTGTACATACAGAAGTCTATACCCAGCACACCTTTTTAACACACTTTTAGTTAGAGCTCGGCTCCTGCCAAGGATCTTTGATCTCATTTTTCAGCTCTATAACAACTCCTGTCCTTTTGACTTAACTCCACTATTCTAAGTTTACATAGCAGGCCCATCTAGCAGGGATGGCTCTAATCCAACTCAGAAAGCCAAGGAACTTCTATCTCTAGTAAACTCACTACGCCTAACACTTGCACAGCCATTCCTATCAAAGTTAAGACCTAGTGGTTAAACCTCAACAATTTTACTGTTGTCAGTGGAAATTTGGCTTTTCCACGTGATCACAAAGAAAGCATTCCAAGGACATACACATGGGAGATTATGGGGTGGCAAGGTGGTTTATTCATGTGGAAATATAAGTTGCCCCCTGGGTTTAAAATGTCCCATCTCCCTCTGTCCCACCATGGAAAAAATCCAGTCATGTCCTCAGCAAGGCCAAGACAAAAGCCAGTGTCCAGAGTTTCTGCTTCATACTAAAGCTTAGTCCTTTGTAGCCCATAGGTGACTGCTAAGTGATCTCAGTGCCCATCCAGGTAACTTAGCTTGTTGGCAGAGTCCACATAGCTTCCAGCCAGGCAACTGCTGTGGCCACATAGCTATGGAGAGAGAACACAGGAGCAAGCACATGGGGCAAGCACATTACCAGGTGGGTAAGAGAGAGACAGCTTAGTCCTTTTGGAATCCACACCATTTCTGTGGACTGCGTAGCTGCTAGATTCACATGGTTCCTTGCTCCCAAGCGAGAGAATGCATGAATGGTGGTGTGTGCATCACCTGGTGGGCAAGAAAGGAGCTTCTTTGTTCCCCTTTGATTATATTAGCTTGGGCTTGGGACATATCAGGTCACTTTCAAAGGAACTAATCAACTTCCCAGGCTTCCGCAGGCTTTGTATGGATTTACTTCCCAACCAATTGCTTCTTTCCCCAGGATAGGCTGACAAAGCTCTTTGGTCTAGTACCTCCCCCTGTGCCATTTTGACTTCTACTGCACATGTGCCTGCCTTCCTCTGCTCCCATGGGCTTTCTGGTACCAGCAGGGGAAAGGCAAAAGTATTAATCCCCTTGGTGAAGCGCAGTGCTGTGGCCCCGTGGAGTATGAAACTGTAGCTTCCTGGCTAGCAAGGAAGCAATTCCTTCCTAATTTATTAAGCTCAATGTGTAGTTCCTTTTTCTCTTCTTTTCTAGCTAAATACTGACAATAGCAGTACCTCTAAGACAGAGAGATGCATCCCAGACATAATGATAAATAAGAAATTGTTGGGAGTAGACAGGAGCAATACATAATGAGGATCCTAAAAGACCAGAAAAGAGTGGTCTTTGGGGCAGTTTGGAGAAAAGTTCTGAAAAAGGTATCATTTAAATTAGGCCTTGAAGGCTAACAAGGGTGTCCAACCTATGGACCACAGGCTGCATGTGGCCCTGATGGCTATGAATTCAGCCCAACATAAAATCATCAATTTACTTAAACACCTTTTTTTTTGGCTAATCAGTTTTCATTACTGTTTGTGTATTTAATATGTGGCCCAAGACAAGTCTTCTTCTTCCATTGTGGCCCAGAGACACCAAAAGGTACAAAAGGTTGGACATCCCTGTGGGGATTTGGACATACAAGAACAAAGGAAGGAAATTCCAGGAGGATGAAAAGGTCCAAGGATAGGAAAAAATGATGTATATGGAAAACTGTAGGAGTTCAGGAATCTGCAGTAAGGAAACAAGACAGGGGAAAATTGGCAGGATAAAATCATGGAAGGTCTTGTAGCTATGTGAAGAAGCTTGATTTTTATCTGTAGGAAAATTGTTAGGCAAAGAAGGGTTATAAGCAATAGAATAACACTGGATGCTATGTGAAAAGTTCCTTGAAAGGTGGCATGGCTGAAGCCAAGTAAAACTGTTAGCAGAGTGATCAAGAATTCATATTAAATATGGTGGCAGACTGCATTCAGTGAATAGAACTGTAGAGGAATGTACAATTGTAAAAGAGGTTTAGGAGACATGAAGTAGCAAGAGATAAGGCTGAAGGGTAGACAGAGATTGTAATTTAAGAGCTGTACAGAGCTATTGAAGGGTTTTAAACCCATTGAAAACTCTTTAAACAAGGGAAATTTCATCAGAATAGTATGTTACAATGATTAATCTGGCTGCTGTGTGGAGGACTTGAAGAGGAAAAAGGCAGAGGTGGTTAAGGAAGATGTTGCAATCACTAGGTGAGAAGAGTTAGAGGCCTGGCTTAGGCTAATGGTAGTGAAAATGGATATAAGTTGTTGGGATCCTGGCATCAGCAAAACCATAGCACTGCGCTTGTGCAACAGCGCTGTCACCAATAAGCTCCCCGTTGCCCATAAAAGGCATATAGTCCCTAGAGCAAGAGGACCAATCAGTAAGACCCACGACTCCACTGAGCTTCCCCAGCAACGCCCCTCAGCCAACCAGTATATATATCCGCGATCCTCAAATAAAATTTGCAGCTTGATCAGAATCCTGTCTTGCTGCCATTCTTCGCGCCTCCTGTCCCTCTCACTCCTTCACTAACAGGTCTACCCCAGTTGACTGCCCTGCTGGTCGGGGCAAGTGGCGCCCAACGTGGGGGCAGCCCCTGTTAGCTGATCGAGCATCGTCCCTCCGTCACCCGGAGCATTCTTCAAACCGTCACCGGACTGCCCACCCGTGTGTCGTCGCATTGTGCAGCCTTGCGGACCGCTCTACCAGGACGACGGATTAAGGTAAGCCCACTATGGGACAGGCACTCTCTCAGCATGAACTTTTCATAGTTCAGTTAAAGCAGTCTCTCAAGGCGCGTGGAACTCGGGTTAAGAAAAAGGATTTGCTTTCATTTTTCAATTTTGTCTTTAAACTTTGTCCTTGGTTCCCGCAAGAGGGCACCATTGACTTGCGGTGC
>PVJI01012404.1:36864-51908 GCA_004026765.1 Micronycteris hirsuta | reverse complement strand
TGCTCCCCCACCACCCCCGGGCCCACCGGGCATCTCGGGTGCCCCTGCAGTGGGTGGTGAGGAGATTATTGTGGCCCAAGTGGACCACTGCCTGGGCTCCGCCTGGGTCCCCAGCCACCGGCAGGTGAACCCACCCACACTGCGCATGAAGAAGCTGAACTGGCAGAAGCTGCCGTCCCACTTGGCCCAAGGTGAGGAGCCCGATCCTCACAGGTGGCTTCCCTCTGGGGGCCACAGGGCCCTGTTGGGGAGAGTGGCAGCTGCTCCCTGCAGCATGTGGGCTGTACCTGGGCACCCTGGGCCAGGGAGGCCTGTCCCTGCTTTGGGCTCAGCCCCGATATGGTCGGAGGCAGCGGACAGGCACAGGTCACAGGTCACGACCTGTGAGGACCTTTTCCTCCCACACATCCCAGAGGCTAGTGTGTGTCCCATGCACTGCCCAGGCCCCTGGGGGCCAGGGTGCTGTGTCCAGAGACGGTCATGGCCGAGGCCACCAGAGGCCAGGCTGCTGCCAGCCTGGACAGGCGCGTGGCGGGCGGCTTGAGTCCGCTGTGCCTCCCCGCAGAGCAGAGCTCCATGTGGGCCTCGCTGAGCAGCCCGGGGGCCGAGGTGGTGGAGCCCGACTTCTCCAGCATCGAGCAGCTCTTCTGCTTCCCTGCGGCCAAGCCCAAGGAGCCGGCGGCTGCCCCTGTCAGGAAGGAGCCCAAGGAGGTGGGGCCTGGGCCTGGGTCACAGGGCTGCCCCCTCCCCTGTGCGGCCCTCTGGGGACCAGCTGATGGGCCGAACATTTTCCAGATCACTTTCCTGGACCCCAAGAAGAGCCTGAACCTCAACATCTTCCTGAAGCAGTTCAAGTGGTGAGCCCACAGGCCCGGCCTCTCTGAGCTGCTTGTCTTGGGCTCGGAAGTGCCCTCTGCAGGCCGCCCCTGGGAAGTGCACACCCGGTCTCAGGCTAGAGACGGTGGGGTAATAGCCACAGACTGTCCCAGCTGAGGGCCCTGGAGACGCCCCGTACAGGCTCCCTGGGGAAATAGACCCAGAGAGCAGCTGGGACCCCCCTACGGCCACAGACAGGCAGTGGCCAAGCCAGCATGAGGACCCAGCCCTGCTTCCCAGGCCCCAGGTCTCCCTGCAGGGGCTGCCCACTGGGTGCTGCCAAGCCACCCACCTGTGTCCTGAGCAGCCCCCAAGGGGAGACAGAGGGTGATCGGCCCACAGGGCACAGGCTCCTGCACCCCAGCCTCACTGCCATGTGACCGGGCAGGGGGCTTGCCTTCCCACGGGTGTGGGAGGAGTCCCTGGTGTGACCAGCAGAGGTGCCATTGGCCAAGCCAAGGGGTGGTCCCCACCTCTGTGGCAGGGTCCCCCACCCCCACCCCATGCCTACCTGTCCTGTCACCCCTCCAGCTCCAACGAGGAGGTCACCGCGATGATCCATGCAGGGGACACCAGCAGGTTCGACGTGGAGGTGCTCAAGCAGCTCCTCAAGCTCCTGCCCGAGAAGCACGAGGTCGGCGGGGATGAGGGCTGCAGCCCTGCCGGGGGTGGGTGCCGGAGTGAGGCTCTCACGGGGTAGGGGCAGGAACTGGGATCCCACTGGTGGGCCTCCTTCCCGCAGATTGAAAACCTGCGTTCATTCACGGAGGACCAAGCCAAGCTGGCCAGTGCTGACCAGTTCTACCTCCTGCTGCTGGGCATCCCCTGGTGAGCTCGGCCACCTGCCAGGGAGGGGAAGGGCAGGGTGGGTGGGAGCAAGGTGTGCAGACCGCCCCCAGCTCCGTGTCCGCCCCCACATACCCCAGCCATGGGGCATCTGAGGCATGAAGGCATCTGAGGTTCATGGCATGGGTGCTGGACGGTGGACAGGGCCCCTGTGGCCTCCCTGAGAGAGCCCAGCCCAGGACACCGCTGTCCTGAGAGGGAGGGATGCCCCCAGGGAGATGATTGGGCATCCTGGGCTCCATGCAGGTCTGACATGCCCCTTCCCAGCCCCCACCAACCCCGCTGACTCTGCCTCTGGAGCCTACAAGTGTGGTGTCGGGCGGTGATGGGCGTCGGGCTCCCAACTCTACCCGGGCCTGACTGCCTCCTCTGCCGCCCAGCTACCAGCTGCGGGTGGAGTGCATGCTGCTCTGCGAGCACACGGCCGTCATGCTGGACATGGTGCGGCCCAAGGCCCAGCTGGCGCTCGCCGCCTGCCAGAGTGAGTGGGGCCCCGGGCCCGGGGGCAGCACAGGGCGGGGGTGCCCGTCCAGCCCCAGGACCGCTGGCCTCGGGACCATCCCTAAGAACGTCCAGGGTGCTGACCTTCCTCACCTCCCAGACCCCCACCTGGCTCTGAGGCAGGCACCACACATGCATGTGTGCATGTGCACACAGGTGCACACAGATACCTGTGTGCTCAGACGTGTGTGCATGCAGACTCATACACACAGAGCCACCGCCGTCCTGAGTGACGAGTCTGCAGGGACTCGCTGCAGCCATGGCAGGAACGTGGACAGTCCCGGCCACCGAGGTGCATGCAGCTCTTTTCTGCTGCGGACACAGCAGGGACCATCCACTCCCGTCTTGGTGACACAGCTAGTGGACACACCCTTCCTACAGCCCCGCAGGATGGTTAGCTGAGAGCCAAGGAAGCCACGGGTTCTGGGGGTTCAGTGAACACAGACATGGGGACCTGCCCCAGAGCCCCCGCGCCTGTTGGGAGCACCCCAGCCGCCCACTTTACTCTGCCCTGAGCCGCCCCTCCCGCAGGCCTGCTCTCCAGTCGCCGGCTGCCCGTCTTCTGCCAGCTGATCCTGAGAATCGGGAACTTCCTCAACTACGTGAGTGGCTGCACCCCGCCACCCGAACCCCCTCCCCAGGCTGGGAGACTCACTCCCATGTCTCATCCCTTGTCCCTTCCAGGGCAGCCACACGGGGAATGCCGACGGCTTCAAGATCAGCACGCTGCTGAAGCTCACGGAGACCAAGTCCCAGCAGAGCCGCGTCACCCTGCTGCACCACGTGCTGGAGGTGCCTCGCTGCTGCTGCTGCTGCTGCGTGTCCCCGGGCCCTCAGGGTGGCGTCTACGCCCTACTCTGCCCCCGGCCCTCTCAGGAGTCCCCACTCAAGCCCCCATCTCCCCTGCCCCTGCTTCCACCTCCCAGCCAGGCCCAGGAGGAGGGTGGGATTTCCAGAGTGCCTGGCCTTTCCCAGGGGCGTGGCCCTGAGCTGCCGAGGGCTGGGGTGGGCAGCAGGCGGAGGGGGTGGCCACAGCAGTCTCTCTGGACATGTGCCATTGCAGGAAGTGGAGAAGAGCCACCCGGACCTGCTGCAGCTGCCCCGGGACCTGGAGCAGCCCTCCCAGGCAGCGGGGTAGGTGCCTCCTGCCCTGCACCACCCACCTGAGCCAGGGCCCCTCCTCAGGTGCCCGCCAGGACGGTGGTTGGACCAGGCTGGGTCTTGTGGCTGCAGTGCAACCCCAGATCTGCCAGGAATTGCTGCCCAGTGGGGGGCTCACTTTCCCTTTGGGACGGGACCTTGTATCCTCCGTGGCCTGTCCTCATGTGACTCAGAAGAGGAACAGGCCTAGACGGGGCAGGGACTATCCCAGCCCTGCCCACGGGTCACACAGCCTGGAGGGGCAGCCTAGGAGGGCAGCCCTCCCAGGCCCATTGCCACGGAAGTTTCTCCGGTCCGAACACTGCAGGCCCGGCACCCACCTCGGGGAGCACCTCACCCCATGCCGCTCGGCCAGCCCCAAGTCCCCATGAGCCTCTGGCCACCTCTGTGCGGGTGTGCAGGGTGAGGGCCCCCCCTTACCCCGCGCCCACAGCTGTCGCCTGCCCCCACCCGGCTTTGCAGAATCAACCTCGAGATCATCCGCTCAGAGGCCGGCAGCAACCTGAAGAGGCTCCTGGAGACGGAGCGCAGGGTGATGGCCTCCATCCCCGAGGTGCAGGAGCAGTATGCCCAGCGCCTGCAGGCGAGTGTGGCGGGCGGCGAGTGGGGGCTCTTCACCAGGTCCCCAGGGAGGCTGCCCCTCCAGTGCCTGCCAGGCCTGGGCGGGGCAGTGAGTGTGGGGAGGAGAGAGGCAGGACGAGGGGCCTCCCCTGACCGCTGGGGCCACAGCACCCAGGACCCTGGCCTGGCCCGGGGACCACTGTCTGCGAGCCTGTGCCAGTGGCTGTCTCCTCTACAGTGGGGTAGGGGGGCTGCTCGGGGCTGCCACCTGGGCTGTCTCCCAATGGCAGCCAGCAGGTGGCACCCACCGTGGGCTCTGGAGCGGGGGGGGGGGGGGGGGGGGGGTGACCGGCCGTGCCCCACTCCCGCAGGCCAGCCGCGAGGCCTGCCAGGCCCTAGAGGAACTGTTCCAGGCCATCGAGCGGAAGCGGCTGGAGCTGGCCCACTACCTGTGTGAGGACTCCCAGCAGCTGTCCCTGGAGGACACGTTCAGCACCATGAAGGCCTTCCGGGACCTCTTCACCCGCGCCCTGAAGGTGCGCAGGGCCTAGAGGCCAGGCGGGCTCCCACGGCCCCGGGCTGTCCATGGCGTGCCGGCGACCGAGGGCCGGGGTCACTGGCTCCGCGTCTGCCCCGCAGGAGAACAAGGACCGGCAGGAGCAGGCGGCCAAGGCCGCAAGGAGGAAGCGGCAGCTGGCGGAGGAGGAGGCTCGGAGGCCGCGGGGCGAGGACGGGAAGCCTGGTGAGGCCGGCGGGACGGGGGTGGGGGTGGGGGCGGCCTCTCTGGGCTGTGGCCACTGCCCTCCCACCCCCTTGCTGTGGGTCATCTGTCCAGGCCACTGGCTGGGCTCTGGGGACCCCATGAGCCTTGCCCCTGAGGGTCCTGGGCCCCCCAGGCAGGAAGGGAGACCAGAGGCAGGAAGAGGTGTGCGTCATCGACGCCCTACTGGCCGACATCAGGAAGGGCTTCCAGCTGCGGAAGACGGCCCGTGGCCGCGGGGACGCCGACCCCCCGAGGGACAAGGCGCCTGGTGAGGCCATCGTCTCCCTCTTCACAGTTCTCCTTCCACCCCCACCCCCACTAGCCATCCTTCCGGCCCAGCACCTCCCTTCCTCCAGGAAGCCCTCTCTGGTCTCACAAGGCCGCCCCATGTCTCCTGCTGTCCCAAGACGGGACAGCCATGAGCCGGGGCCAGAGCGGTCACTTGCTGTGACCCTGCTGCCGCGGCTCTGCTGGTGTGACAGCCATCTGTCCAGCCCCTGGGGCGGGAAGGCCCATTGACAGACGCCCCTGGGGCTCAGACCCCCTGTGGACAGACCACAGATGCTGAGGCGGGGCCTGCCCCGGGGAACCCACGCTCAGGGGCCGCCAGGGAAGGCTCCTGGGGGTGGGGCCTGTTCGGGTAGAAGCTGAGATGGGGGTAGGCCCCCCGCTCGGGCTTGTCCTGAGAGGGTGCATCAGAGTGGCTTGGGAGTGCCCTGCTCCTCACCCACATGACCTCCATCCACAGGGGCCCCCAGAGCCCCTGCAGGAGGCCCTGTGGGAGGCACCAGCTGCCCTGCCTCTGGGCCTGCGGTGACAGCCGAGCAGCCCCAGGACTGGGACCTCATGGACGCCACCACCCCCAGCCCGCCGCCCCCTGGGGACCCGCCAGAGGAGGTTGGCCCTGGGCCCCAGGAGAGGCGATCATCCTGGTACGTCGACGCCAGCGATTTCCTGTCCATGGAGGACGCCCTGGGCTCCCAGCCCTCCGCCGGGGCCTGGCCGGTGGCACTAGGGGACGCTCAGGCCCTAAAGCCCCTCCAGTTCATGGACAAGCCCCCTGGCGCCCTGAGCTCGAGCCAGGACGCCGAGGCCCCAGCAGCCCCCTGGGACGTCCGCCGGGCTGAGGCTGACAGCACAGGGGACGGGCTAGAGGACACGGCAGCCCACGGCCGAGGAGCCCCCCTCCCCGCTGCAGGCCCTGGCGGAGACGGGGACAAGGAGGACACAGCCCCAGAGTCCGCGCTGGACACGTCCCTGGACAGGTCCTTCTCTGAGGATTCCGTGACTGATTCTTCAGGGTCTGGCACCCTCCCCAGGGCCCAGGGCCGGGCCTTGAAGGGTGCAGGCAGGCGGCGGAAGAAGCGCCCGTCACGGATCCAGGAAGGTAGGCCCCCCCATCACCCTCCCCCCCCCCACAAGCAGGACCTGGGTGGGCAAGTCACACAGGGCTCAGGGCCGGGACTTGTAGTCAAGCTCGTCCATGCCAGCTAGGACCCTGGGACCCTCCCTGCAGCCAGCAGTGCCCCCTCCTCCCGAGAGTGGGTGGTTCCCAGGAGTCACAGCATCACTGCCCAGGAGGGGCAGCTTGGGGGGCCACCGCCCGCATCGCTGCACCCTAACCCACTAACTCCTGCCCACACCGCTGCACGCGGAGGGTGCCCAGCCCGGGAGTGAGGGGAGGAGAGGGGTGTGGGGCGCGCTGTGTCTCGGCAGGCGTCCAGGGTGCTCAGGGGTGATAAGCAGTTGAGTCCGTTTCTTTTGTCTGGAAGCAGAGGTTGCCCCCGAGTCCGACGATAGTAAAACTAAAAGGTTCTGTGTGGTCCAGTAAGGTAGGTAGCGGCCCAGCGCTCTGCACTAACAGTGGTGGCGGTGGTAGTGGTGGTGGCGGCCCACCCAGCCCTCCCGACACTAACCCAGATCCCTTGCAGCCCTCCCATACCGCTTGTAGGGGGCTCACCTGGCCCCATCATCCCCCTCCCCACCCCCGCTCTGGGAGGGCAGGGGCCGTGCCTTGCTTAGCTGGTGTTGCCTCGGCCATGGCAGGTGCAACCTCGGAGCTGCCCGCTGACGTGGGCACCCTCCGGGACCAGGGCTACAGGGCCTGGGTGGGGGGGCAGGTGGGCCTGGCAGGACAGGCTGAGGTTGCCCCCGTCTGTAACCCTGGGCTTCACAGACCCCCACGCCACGCGGCCGCCAGGTGACACCTTCACTCTGGGTCTGTCCACAGGACACACCCCAGCCCTTCTCTGGCCCTGGCACTTGCCATTCATGTCCCCAGGAGACAGGGAGGGACAGGGATATAGGTGGCACCCCCTCGGTGGGGTCTGCAGCACCCTCTCCCTGGAGGCCGGGTCCTGGAGGCAGCGACTTGGAACGCAGGAGTCCCCTGGGACCCTCGCCCATGGGCAGGCAGGCAGGGTCTCAGACGTGACCGGAGAGGTCACAGATGCGGCCACACAGACAGGCTGGGTCCCACCTGGTGCAGGCAGCCCCTGCCCCCGCCGAGGACAGCGCAGGGCCGTCTGTCCCCCAAGCGCCTCCAGCCGCGCTCGGGTGGGTGCCGTGGCGAGGTCTGGTGGTGCCCACGGCGGGAGCAGATGTGGTGCAGAGCTCCTCTCCGTCCGGTTTGTCCGAGCTGGGCTCTGGGGTCGCACCCGGGTGGTTTCTACAGCAGCGCTGGCAGCAGGTGGCAGCTGGGCCGTGTGGTCTGTGGGTTTGGGGCCAGCAGCCTCGAGTGTCCACTGTCCAGTGAAGGCCAGTGTGCCCAGAGCGGGTCTTTGCTGTCCCCGGCACCGCGGCCACGCCGGGCCCTGTCTGCGGGTGCCGCCCTCCCGGGCACTTCTTGTGGCCCAGCTTTGTGTTTGGACAAACCTCAACCTGACAGGCGATTGGCAGAGAGCAAAGCGAACACCACCTGCCCTTTGCCCTGGAGTGAGAACTGGCCAAATGTAGGAAAGTGGGTTATGACTCTAGCGACTTCTGCACATCCGGGCGCTTGGCCCCTGGTCTTCTCCTGAGCGCGAGACCACTGTCCCCAGGACAGCTGGGCAGTGACAGTCCCTGCAGCCAGGTGTCCTGGCCACACCCTCACAGTTGCTGACTTGGCCGCAGCCTCTGTCAGGCCGACAGACTGCGGAAGACGCCTTCGCTGTGGGTGTGTCAGGTTCCCCTCCCGCCCCCTGTCCGAAGGCAGGATTTCCAGACTCAGCACAGGCACAGGTGTGAGGTCATTTGTCCCTTGCTTAGTGAGGGTGACACCGGTTGAGGTGAGGTGGCGACGTCTCGACCCCTGCTGCCCAGTGCCCATTTGCTGATCAGTGCGCAGCCTGGCGGGGGTGCCGGCTGGGGTCCCGCTTGGCCTACAAAACCCTGACTTCCCTTCTCCCCGTGGTGACTCTGAGCCTCGCGCAACCCATCGCGGCCCCGTCGACAGTCCCTGCTGCTTCCTATGGCCCTTCCACCCGCTGTCCCCACCCTGGCCATTCGTCCTGGCGCTCTGCAGAGGGGATGGCACTGGCTCCCACGGTCAAGAAGTTCTGTCCATCTGGTTCTGCCTTCTGAGCAGCGGCTCTCAAACCAGAGGCTGCTGAGCCCCCCGGGATAGCACCCTGCCCCGGGGCGGCCGTGGGGTGGAGCGCTGAGGGGGAGCGGGGAGCAAGGGTGTTGGGTGGGCAGAGGCGTGCAGGGCCCGGTGGCAGGGGCCCAGGGCCCTCGGGCCCCAGCTGGAGAAACCTCAGGCACTTCAGCCTGAGGGCCAGTGTGGAAGTGACTGTTGGAGCCACGGGGAGAGGAGGCGACAGTGGGGACAATGAGCATGGGCAGAGTGCAGCCTCGAGCCAAGACACCGGCTGGGCGGGGGGTGGGGAGACGCAGGACCCCACCCACCACAGGCCAGACCCACCGAGCAGCCCCCGCCCAGGGTGCCTTGCTGCCTGGGGAAGGGCCTGGGTCAGAGTGCGTCTGCGGGGCACACAGCGCAGCCTGGGACAGTGGTGGCAGGACTGCTGGGGCCTGGGGACCTGGGCGTGGGCTACGCCCAGCAGCGCCCTCCTAATCGTCACTTCTTCCCTCCCCCAGGCATCAGGCCCAAGCCCAAAGCCCAGTGACACCAGCGCGGCGGCCTCTGCGCGGCCATGGGCCCTGGACATGCTGCTGAGCAGAGCAGCGCCAAGGCCCCAGCTGGGACCGGCCCCAGAACCCCAAACTCCGTGCCTTACCCAGCCAGGGACGCGGGCCTCCCTGAGCATTCTGGGGGCGTCGAAGCCGGGATCCCAGCAAACGCCTGGCGCCTTCCTGGACTGAGTGCACGCTCCAGCCCTCCTGTCCTGTCTGCTCCTGCAGCTGATGCCATGCCTGCATGACCGTGGTGCCTGCTTGCCCGCAGGGGGCTCTGGTGGCCACATCGCTGGCACCTCTAAGCTTGCACCCCCTTTCCAGGGACCTGGCACCCAGATTCTTCTGAAGACAACCCCTTACAGACCCCTCCCCCTAACCCGTGGGAGCCAGGTAGAGCTGCACCCCTACTGGGCTCGGGTTCCCGCTGCCTGGCTCTGCCCCCGCAACCTGCTCAGCTGGGCGGGAACAGTGATTTTAACAAGAATGTGGTTGTCGTTTCTGCTGTTCTGTGGGGCCTCGATTGGGGATAGGTGGGTGGGCAAGGACCCCAGGGCCTCAGGCAGAGGCAGGCTGGCGGGGTCTGCTCAGCCAAGGTGTGGGGGCCTGTGGAGGTGGTCTCCCCCCACCGTGCATCCAGCCCTGTGGGTGCGAGGCACCCGCCCCCCCCACCCCCGCAGCCAGGACCTGGCCCCTGGTCCACAGAGCCATCTGCCCTGGCACTCCCAGGGCAGGTGTTCCCCCCGGGACTGAGAGGAGGCAGAGGGGGCCGGAAGGATCCTGCCAGGGGGCTGCCACCTGTCCCAACTGCCTGCCCTGTGAGGGCAGCCTGCCCATGCCCGGAAGCAGCCCAGTGGGTCACAGAGGTGGCCTGGCGCTGTGTGCAGAGCTGTGGGTGGACGTGGGGGGCGCTGAACCCCATGACGGCTGAGATGGCGTGGGTGGATGGCTGGGTTAGCAGGTGGGTAGCCCAGTGGGGGGAGGGGGAGAGGGGGCCTGCGATGGGGGCAGAGCTGCCCTCTGGGGGCGACTCCACACTGGAGCTCACCCACTGTGAGTGACGTTGGCCAATGTGCAAGGTTACGAAGTTCTCACCCTGGCCCAGTTCTGAGGTATCTCCCTCACCTGCGACGATGTCCCTCACACCCCCAGCCGCCGTCCCTCTGCTTTTTGTGGGCACTTCGCCTCTGGAGCAAAGTCACACCGTGTTTCTGAGTCCCCTGGCCCCCGTTGTCGGGGGTCAGCACTCTGGTACTCCCAGTGGCCCCTGCGCCCTGGGAGGACGGAGCCACTGAGCCTGCTCATTCCTGTTGCCGCTGAGCACTGGCCGTTCCCAGGGACACTGGTGCCCCTTGCACACCCTCTGTGTGGACGGCCCATTTGCTCCGGGACTCGGGGCGGCGCTGGCGGGGCGGAGGCCGTCTGTGTCCAACTCAAAGAAACTGCCAAACGGACTCCCAGGCGGCCGCGGGCGTCTCCCTCCCGCCCTGCCCAGTCTCGGGTTCCAGGGTGAGGTGTCGGCGTCACGTCACCTGATGTCCCCCGTGAGGTGAGGTGTGGCCCTGCAGTGGACCAGCCCACGTGCTCCCTGAGGGCGTGCCTAAGGCCCCACAGTGGGCCTGGAGCTTGGGGACCAGTACTGCCACCACCCCGGTGATGGGCCTGTGTGCGCAGGGCCACTGGGGGGGTGGTGTGGGGGCGGGGAGGGCTCTAATTTGGGCTGGGCCGTGTGACTGGCCGGGCCCCAGCTGCTGGGCCGGGACAGGGTTGTTTATAGGAAGGCCAGACGTTCAGGGCTGCTGGCTATTTATAGACCCCGGCTTGGGGCACTTGGTGCCACCGCCAGCACTTGGCCCTACAGAGCCTGTCGAATCCCAGTGGTGTCTCCTGGTCCCCATCTGAGTCTACCTGGGGTGGGGGCTCAGAGCCAGGCCCCCAGGGGCGGGCGGAGGGAAGCACCCCCTCAGTGGATAGTGGCCGGAGGCCTCCAGTCCTCCAGTGGTTCCCGGGAGGTGTGCAAAGCTCCGCTTCGTCTTCTGGAAACGAGCAGAGACAAACCTCCGGAACCCTCCTGGTCCCTCCTGCTGAACCCAGCACCAGCCAGCTGCTGTGCCCCAAACTCCCTCCCACCTGACACCCACTCCTGGCCCCCAGGGCGTTCAGAGCCGCTGGCCCCCGCCCCAGCCTCCTCCCAGGCTGCTCGCTCTGCCCCTGTCACCCGGGGACCCTGGACACGGCCTGCACCTCAACCCCGGCTTGTAACCCACATGTAGGTTTACCCTC
This sequence comes from Micronycteris hirsuta, assembly GCA_004026765.1. Classification (NCBI taxonomy): domain Eukaryota; kingdom Metazoa; phylum Chordata; class Mammalia; order Chiroptera; family Phyllostomidae; genus Micronycteris; species Micronycteris hirsuta. Next base: position 40,801 of record PVJI01012404.1, on the reverse strand, counting down.
AACAGTGCGGAGGGGAAGGAATTACGGCGTCCCTGTGTGAGGAGGGGCCGAGCACCCTCCCCAGGGTCACTGCCAGGGCTCCCATCTGGAAGCAGGGAGGAGGAGGAGGGTTGGTGGGCAGGGCACCCTCTGCCGGGGCCAGAATCATAAATGCTTCACCAGAGACCCCAGGGTCCACTCCCTTCTCCCCGGGGAGTGTCGGGTCTCCCTGTCTGAAGCCTGGGTGCACCAGGAGCTCCCTGCCCTGAGGCCGGAGGTAGGCAGGCTCAGGGCCCCTCTGCACCCAGAGCCCCCAGGGATGGAAGGAGGGGCCTGACCCCCAGCCCTGGAGCTCAGGCCTGAGAGGGCACTGCTGTCCCCAGGGACCCATTGCTGGTCCTTTCTCCCAGCCAAGCTAGTGGTGTGCAAACCACAGTCCACTGGGGATGTGTGTGGCTGTGGTGGCCCAACCCACCGTTCTGCAGCCTGTCCCAGCACCCCATCCCTCCACAGCTGGAGCAGGAAGGCAGTCTGGCGGGGGACCTCTCAGAGCCCTGACCCTAGGCATCCTTGCTGCTCCCCCGCCCCGCCAGGTGCCCTGACAGCCTGGGTTGGCCCTCCCTTCCGGACTCGGGGCCCTGAGGACCCACAGCAGCCTGGCTGTGGGGTGCAGCACGCGTGCTGGCACCGCAGGCCGGCCCACAGCGGGTCCTGTGCCTGACGCCTGGTCCCCGTGCATGGGGGAGGCGCGCTGTCCTCTCCGTGGCCACCAGAGGGCGCACGCGCCGGTCCAGGGGACGAGGACTCACACGGGGCAAGCGGGCACCCCCCTCGGGCGTGCGGACCCCGGGGGAGTTGGCGGGGCACGGAGAGGAAGCTCCCCTTTTGCAGGTCGCCCGCCCGCCCGCGCTGGAGGGGCTCCTGCAGTTGCGAAATCCCCGAGGGCCAGGTCCGGCGGGATGAGACCGCAGCGCCCAGGCCTGCCCCGGGGCCGGGGGATGGGGGGCGCGAACGCCCTCCTGACGTCCCCGGGGCGCCCGGCCAGGCCCGAGGGAGGGACCTCAGAGCCAGCCGTCGGTTCGTGCGCCCCAAAGTGCCTGTGGCCCAACTCGGATCTTGGCGGCGGCGGGGGCGGGACCGGGGGCCGGAGGTCACCTAGCGTCACGGGGGCCCGCCCCCCGCCCGGGGCCTGCGCCTTTTAACCGCGGGACCGGCGGGCTCTGGGCGTCCAGCGCTGCGGGCGAGCCGGGCACCATGTCAGCGACCCGCGCCTCCAACGACCGGCCCCCCGGCGCGGGCGGCGTCAAGCGGGGGCGGCTGCAGCAGGAAGCGGCAGCGACCGGCTCCCGGGTGACGGTGGTGCTGGGCGCGCAGTGGGGGGACGAGGGCAAAGGCAAGGTGGTGGACCTGCTGGCCATGGACGCCGACATCATCAGCCGCTGCCAGGTGCGCCGGCCGCTCCCCACCCAGCGAGCCCCCCCACCCCACCCGGACTCGGCACGCCTCTTGGAGCCCTTCCTCCCGGGGACACCTTCCCGGCCACCCCTACCCACCCACACAGGCCCGCGACACCCACTCCCTGCGTTCACCCTTCCCTCCTGTGCGGGACACCCCACCGCGCAGACCCCACCTGCCCCACCCCCACCGCTGCAGCAGCCCAGGGGCAGAGCTATAAATACCAGCCCTGCTGAGTTGGGGACACCTGATCCTCAGGGGGTGGGGTGTGCCTGGGGTGTGCCGCTGGGCCTTCCAGTGGGGGAGGAGGCAGGGACCCCAGTTCCTCATTCTGTCCCCTTCTGTCTGGGCTGGGATGGGGCGGCTGACTCCACGCAGCACTCACCCCCACGGTGGGAGTTGGGGCGGGCAAGCAAGGCGTCTCTGGGAGGGGGTGACCCTGGGGTGTCCGCCAGAAAGAGGCAGAGTCGAGGGCGGGACAGTGGGGAGGACCCGAAGAAAGGCAGAGCAAGGAGAAGGAGGGTGCTGCTGGACGGAGGGGTGGGAGGAGCCATGGACTTCTGACCTCGTGACCAGGCTTAGTCCCCTGAGGACCCAGGGCCGGGCCTCTGCCTGCTTCAGGCTGAGGGACGCTGGACACCTGGAGAGGCCAGTGCCCCACGCCAGGGCCCCCCGGCAGTGCTTGCCTCGGTGGCCCACAGAGGTCAGGGTGCAAAGGGGCTGGCTGTGGGCGTATGCACAGGTGCTCCTGGAGCTCAGAGCCACCAGCGAGAATGCTCCCCAAATAGGGAGGGGGTGGCCCAGGCTCCATCTCCCTGGTGCTGTGGCCTTTCCTGAGCTCCCACCCAGAGGTTGGACCCAGAGTCCCCTGCACTGGGCTCAGGGACACCCCAACAGCTAGACCACCTCTGCCCGATGCTATCAGGGGACTCCTGGGAGGTGCTTCCTGGGACTTTGGATGGTCCCCATCCTCTCTCTGTCCTGAGTCATGGAGAGCAAGGCCACCCCTCCCCTCTGAGAGCCCCAATGTCAGAGGGGGCCCCCAGAGCCCCTGCTGTGTGAACCAGGGGCCCCCATACCCTGCAGCCCGGCATAGCGTGTGGCCTCAAGGCTGCCCCTCTGCTCTGCTCCCCAGCACAGGGCACCCCTCCTCCGGCCTCTCCTTTCAGGTGATGCCCACAGCCCTCCACACACACTGCTGGCCTGGCCCATCTGCTGCCCGTCCCCCTTCCTTGGGGTGCCTTAGGGTCCCTAACCCTAACCCTAACCCTCGACACCCCACCTGGGTGCCTCCAGGAGCTCCTTCCAGCTGCGCAGACAGGTCTGAGATGCAGCTCTGCCCCCGGGGCCAGCAGGCTGGGCCCTGCCCAGCCGCATCACTGCAGAGAGTGGACAGTCCAGCCCCGGGCCGAGCTCGCCGGGGCTGGCGTCTATCTGGGTGCTGCCTGAAAGGGCTACCGCCAGCCAGCCCCAGTGACCGTGTCACCTGGCCTGTCGCCTGGGCCTTCTGGGAGGCGGCCACATCCGCCACAGCTGCATTTCCTTCGTTCTTTTCTCAGTTGTCTGGGGCCTGTGGGCCTGTCTTGGGCCCTGGGTTCCTCCCACCACTTTCTTCACCCGCAGGCCCTGTTTCTGGGGCAGCCTTATGTCTAGTGTCCCCATGACCTCCTGTGCCCCAGGCCTTACTGGGACCCACAGGAGGCCAGCAGTTCTTGGTTGGGACTGGATGGATGGATGGATGGATAGGACCGGCCAGCAGGCTGCAGGGCTGTGGAGCTTCCCGGCTTCCCCCAGACCTGGTGGCAGTGTCCACCTGAGCCCCAGCCCTGCTGCCTGTTGAAGCCAGCTGCCGCCCCCGCCACCCGCAGGTCTCCGCCCTGACCACCATGGCCACAGCCACACCGCGCCTCGGGACTCCCGGCCTCTGAGGAGCTGTCCGCGCCACCCCACACTCACCTCTGTCACCTGGGCCGCTGACAGAGGGGGTGGGGCTGCATGAGGGAGGGGGGAAAGGCCGGGCGGGGCCTCCCCGGGCACCTGGGGCACCTGGGCTCTGTGTGGCCGAAGTTACCATCCCATCTGTCCGCCATCCAGGGGACCCGTGTGGTGGGGAACCCCGCACGGCAGGGGTGGCTGAGTGAGTGGTGAGGATGGGGAACCTGGCCACAAGACGGTGGCCTCCAAGTAGACAGCGGGGGGCACGGGCAAGGGAAGATACTGGAGAGCAAGGCTGGGACACTTGTGGGTGACAAGGCTCACAGAGCTCCCTCTGTGGAGCCCCTCCCTGTGTCCAACGTGGGGGTGAGGAGGGGCTCCCCCTGCAGGGAGGTCAGGGAGGCCCGTGGGTAGGGGAGCCCGGGGCTGTGCATTGCCTGGCACAGGTGACCACCCCTCGCCCTCTGGGGACAGGCTCAGGAGGGGCTGAGCCTGGGCCGGCGGAACGCAGTTGGGGACAGGAAAGGTCAGGCTGGTCTGGTTCCTGAGTGGGCCGGCCTTGGCCTTC
>PVJI01012404.1:0-36764 GCA_004026765.1 Micronycteris hirsuta | reverse complement strand
CCGGGGCCTGGCAGTCCCGTGTGGGCCGGTCTGAACTGCCAGCCGCCCCACCCCTCCTGATGGGCCGAACCAGCACCCCGGGGCGGGACTCAGGTCAGCTGGGAGGCCTCTCCCCATGGCTCCCTGCCCTGCTCCCCACTCCCTGTGCTGCATCTCCTTCACCCCTGCCCAAGCCCCCCTGGAAGGCTTTCCCTGCCAGCACAGTCTCCATCCCGAGCCCCCGAGAACTGGCCCCCGGCCCGCCCTCACTCTTGAGGGGCTCTCCTCTGTGCTCGGCCCCGACACCCCCTTGTCCTCTGCCTCCCCGCACGTGCCCAGTCCCCACGGCCACGGGGCCTGGGGAGCAGCAGGTCCACCTTGGGGGTTGAGCTGGGGGACGAGGCAGGGCCACCTGGGTGTCACCCTGCAGGGCCCTCGAGGGCAGCCAGCAGGGGTGGGAGCAGAGGGGGCGCGGTGGCGGGCTGGGGCTCCAGCCCCTCTTCACTTAGCGCTTCGGGGACTGAGGTCGCCCACGTCTGCCCCAGCTGCCCCCACACCGGCCATTTCAGGGAGGGTCTGTCCCCATGCAGTGTGAGGAGCAGGTGCCCCTGGTGGCAGTGGAGGAGGTGGAATGGGCTTTGGCCCAGTCTGGGGGGCTGGCAAAGAAAGGCAATGAGGGCCCCAACCTGCCAGGCCCTGGGGGGGAGTGCCGTGGCCCCCCATAGCCTGCAGCCTGTGACCCTGTCTGCAGGGCGGGGCAGGGGGTGTGGCGGGGTGAGCCTGTGTCTGTGGGAGCTGGAGGCAGGAAGGTGGGCACTGGTGGGTAGGGGCGGGGGCGGAGGTCCATGGTGTGGGCACGGCAGGCCTGGGCCCTGCTCACCCATGCGGGCTCCAACAACAGTGCCCTCTAGTGGTGGGACGTAGGGCCGCCTCTTGATGGGACCTTCTCCATCAGCAAAGCTCCAGGAGGAAAGGAGCTGTGTGGCCTGGCACCCCCAGGACAGGGCTGGCCTCAAAGCTGTGTTTTCCTCTTTGTTCCCACGCGGACGGTGTGGGCCCTGAGCGGGGGGCTCCTGCTGAGGGGCGAGGAGTGCGGCCCCGCAGCCCCTGGTAGCCTCTGTCTGCCACTGAGGAGCTGGGGCAGAGTGGAGCCTAGCAGTCTGGGCCGTGGGGGCCCGAGCTTCTGCTTCCAGGAGGGTTGGGCCCCTCGTGTCTGCATCAGAGGAGGTCCCCCCAGAATGAGGGGCTGTGGGGTCACCCCCTTGGGGAGCGCAGTGTGGCCGCTGGGAACAGGCTCGGCCCAGTCCCGCAGCCAAGCCCCTGCGTCTGTTCCAGGGGCAGGACCCTGACCCAGCAGCCCCCAGACGCGCCGGAGCCCACCCTGAGTCCAAGCACAGCGGCCAGCGTCTCCCGGGCCCTGGGGGACAGAACCCCCACCCCAGCAGCCTGGAGGCTGCTGTGAGCTCCTGGCTCAGGAGCTGAGCCGGAGTGCGGCAGGGGCGGGCGGGGGCGGGGGCAGGGGCGGGGGCGGGCCCTCCCAGGGCAGGTGCTCCACACCCCGGGGCTCCTGGACACTCAGCCGTCTCTGTCCCCAGGGGGGCAACAACGCCGGCCACACCGTGGTGGTGGACGGCAAGGAGTATGACTTCCACCTGCTGCCCAGCGGCATCATCAACGCCAAGGCCGTGTCCTTCATTGGTGAGTGCCCCCGCCCCGCGGGGACGTGGGGCGCCCAGGGCCCCTATGCGCGGGGCTGAGCCCTGGCTGGCCCTGCACAACCCGCGGGCTGGGCGGTGGTGCGAGGTCCCTGCCCGCCTCGGGAGCCTAGGCCGGCATCTGACCCAGGAGCCTGTCCCCAGCCTGATGGGGCGGGTGGGGCAGCCAGGACACCTCTCAGCCTGAGCCTCGGAGGGGGGTGCCAGGGACCCCGCGGAGCTCCCAGCCTCCCCGAGGGCGCCGAGCAAGCCCCCATGGATGTGTGTGGGACTGCGTGTGCATGTGCACACCTGTGATCGAGGATGCCTGCACAGGCGTGTGCATACATGTGCACATGATGGGCCTGGCCGTGTGCTTCGGGCTGCGGTCTGCGGGCAGGACCCAAGCTTTTCCTGGGCCTGCGTGAAGTCCTCGTCCCACTGCCGTCCCTGCCCCCGGCCCGCCCCCATGGCCCTCCCTGCAGCCACCTGGCAAATTTTTCATGTCCCTGAGAGTCGAAACCACCTCCAGGACTGCGTGGGTCTCTGCTCCCCACCGTGTTGTTTCTCGCTCCTGCTCTCTCGTGGTTACGAGGCCCAGCTCCCTGTCCTGGCCTCAGCTCTTGGTCGCCCTCGCTCAGAGAAGCTTGTCCTGGTCCCCAGATCAGGCCCCGGGGACACGCTCAAAGAGTCCCCAGTACTTTTCCTTCTGGCTCTTCCCATGATGGAGCTGCACCTGTGACTCATCTGTCCCGCCCCTCAAAGGTCAAGACGCAGGGGCTGCAGTAGCAGGCAGGTGCCCAGTAAGGGCCTGGGGTCAGGCCCTCTGGAAGGGAAGCGCGGCCTACAGTCTGTCAAGCTGAGCAGGGGGTCACAGAGCACCCCTCCACACGGGGACAGGCCCCGGGGCAGGAAGCCCTCTCAGCGCCAGACTGTCTGCTGCCCCCCACCCCACCTGGTCTCAGAGGAGCCAGGGACTCATTGGGGCCTGTGGCCAGAGCCCAGGCTGGATGGTCACCAGGGCACATCAGCAGGGGTCCACTTGTCGGTCAGCATGGTTGCACAGCACCCGCCGAAGGTGCGGGAGCTCACAGAGCTGCCCCTCAGCTTGCCACACTCCCAGCCCTGCCACGTGGTCATTTCAGGATGCGTGGCATTTAGGTGACCTTTTGTGCTCAGTGTGGCTTGCATAGTCTCTGAGTCACTCCCATCTGGACCAATGTCCTGTCTCCCTCAGCCAAGCCTGTGCCACAGAAGAGGGTGGCCCTCACCCAGCGGCCGGTGGTCCTAGAGGAAAGGGCCATGTTTGGCTTTACCTGGACCATGCGGGGACCTGTGACCTTGGGCCGTCCGCCTGTGCGGTGCACTTGGTTCGTGTGGCTGGAGCAGCCGGGCTCCAGGAGCCGACACGTCGCTGCTGCGCCCGGCTCAGTGTCTCTGCTCTCCCGCTTTCAGGCTGTTTCAATAAACTGCGGCAGCGTCCTTGAGGCGTAATTCCAGCTGTGAAAGTCGCCCGCGGTCGCGCAGCTGTCACTGCAATTAGGTTTTTTTCTTTAAGATTCTATTTATTTATTTTTATAGAGAGGGGAAAGGAGGGAGAAGGAGGGAGAGAAACATCCATGTGTGGTTGCCTCTTGGGCACCCCCCACCAGGGACCTGGCCTGCAACCCAGGCCTGTGCCCTGACTGGGAATTGAACCAGCGACCCCGTGGTTCACAGGCCGGCACTCAGTCCACTGAGCCACACCAGGTGGGGCCAATTCGGTTTTAGAACATAGTCATCACCCCATGCAGTTCCCTCATCGGTTTGCTGGCCACCCCGCCCGCACCCCACCTGGCCCGCAGCTCTGCCCCATCCCTGCGGGGGCTCCCGCGGGGCTTGTCTGGTTGCCCTTCCGTGTGTTACGAGAAACGCACGCCGCACACACACACTGGCTTGGCTGTTCCGAGTACACGGCTCTCGGCAGTGAGCACGTGCAGTGCTGCTGTCCGACCACCCCCACCCCGCTCCAGAACTTTCTCACCTTCCCAAACTGACCCCCGTCCGAATTACACACAGACCTCCGGCCCCGGCCCCACCACCTGCCGTCTGTCCCATGAATCTGCTCCTGCAGGGGCCTTGCGCAAGTGTGACCACACCCCATCTGTCCTCCCGCGTCTGCCGGTCTCACTCACACACGTCCTCAAGGCCCGCCTGTGTCGCGGTGGGCGTCGGAACGTCCGTCCTCATCCCGGCCACGGCAGGCCGGCTTCCGTGGTGTGGGGGGACCACGCTAGGTCCCCACTGCTCCATCGCAGACATGGGGTCTCATGCGCGTCTCGGCTGTGGCGACTGTTGCCGCTGGGATCGCAGGACTCCGTTTCCGTGCCGTTGTGAACATGGCCCCGCGTCTTTCATGGGTTCAGCCCATGTCCGTGTGTTGCAGGCAATGGCGTGGTCGTCCACTTGCCGGGCTTGTTTGAAGAAGCTGAAAAGAATGAGAAGAAAGGTAGGTCTGCGTCCCAGACACGCCCTGTCCTGTCCCCTGAGTGTCCCCACGGCCCTGTGGGCCGACGCCCCCTCGGGGAGGGGTGTGGTTCCTGGTGGCTCCTGGGGACAGGAGGCAGGCGGGCAGTGACTGAGGCCACCGCCAGGGCATCTGGGCAAGGGGCCCGGTGCGGGTGGACTGGAGTCGGGCTGACCGCAACGCAGCAGCTCCCAGACCCTGAGAGGGTCGGGAAGGAAGCAGAGCCTCGCTGTGGGCTCAAGTCAGGGCAGGTGCGGAGAGGGAGCCTGGGTGCCTGACCCGGGAGGTGGGCGCCAGGACGGGTTGTCCATGGGGTGTGGGCGGGTGTCCCCAGGGGGCGGGGATGTGAGCCCCAGTGGGAAGAGGGGAGGACCCGTCACTGGCTGCGTGGGGGGCGGGGAGTGACCGTGATGGCTCTTGCCTGGGTGGGTGCTGGGCAAGCGGGCCACCTCAGCCCCCTTGCCTGTGCTGCCGCTCAGGCCTCAAGGACTGGGAGAAGAGACTTGTCATCTCGGACCGAGCCCACCTCGGTGAGTGTCCCCGCCCGCCCCACGGTGACCAAGCGCCCCCCATTCCGTGGAGCTCTGCTCAGCCGTCCTGGAGCGCAGGGTGGCTGGGGCCACGGTCCCCATGGGGAGCCCGAGGTCCCACGGGAGCTGGCCGGGAGCAGAGGCCGGGTTCCAGTCTGTCCCCTTGCACGCTGGGCCACCTTCCTGAGGAGGCCTGGGCATGTGGCCCGTAACCCTTGCCCCGTCTCTCGCTCGGGCCTCTCCTGGCCCCGCAGTGTTCGATTTTCACCAGGCAGTGGACAGCCTTCAGGAGGTGCAGCGGCAGGCCCAGGAGGGGAAGAAGTGAGTGCCCAGTGCATCCGCGAGCTGGTGTCCTGGGGGTTCAGGCCCCCCGGGGGTTCCCAAACCCCAGCCTCCAGTCCTGAAGCCCGAACAAGCCCACCTCTCCCTGGGGTTGCACCATCCCCTCCGGCTGGCACCTGGCAGAGTGCACTGCTGTCCACCCACTGTTGCTGGGATTCCCAGCCAGCCGTGACCCCACGCATGGGCCGCTGCCCCACACAGTGGAGCCCGAGTCCTGTCCTCTGTGTGCTGCCGCTGCTCGGCCCCCAGGTCCCTGAGAGCTGGCGGCATGAGGAGTCCAGTCAGTCCTCACAGCCGCCAGGCTCCTGGGCACTGCCCCCGGGGAGGCACTTTGCCTGGCAGGGGTGGAAACAGGTCTGGGGCGCTGGCCAGGCCCCGAGTTTCCGGGTGGGCTCCCCTGCTCACAGCCACCCCGTCTCTCAGCATCGGCACGACCCGGAAGGGGATCGGACCGGCCTACTCGTCCAAGGCCGCCCGCACCGGCCTGCGCATCTGCGACCTGCTGTCTGACTTCGATGAGTTCTCCTCCAGGTACCTGGCTGCCCGCAGCCCCGGGGGCCTGGCCGGCGACGGGGACCCGGGGCTCCGGGAGGCTGAAGGGACTCGGTCACTGTCACCTCTGCAGATTCAAGAACCTGGCCCACCAGCACCAGTCCATGTTCCCCACGTTGGAAATAGACACTGAAGGTCAACTCCGCAAACTCAAGGTAGAGCCAGGCGCCAGCAGGCGTTCTGAAGTGCTCCCAGAGCCCACGCATGTCGGCCGTCGCCGCAGAGTGGCTGGCGTCCTTGGGGCCCACGGGCCTCTGGTGTGAGCTCCGGCAGGGGCGGTCAGTCAGGGGGTTTCCTCCAGGGCACACTCCCCTGCCTGCCTGGCTCTTCTCATCCCCTCGGGGAGCTGGGGGACGGAGGCTGTCCCTGTCGCACCTGAGGCAGGAGGTGAGGGTGCCCCACTCACTCCGAGAGGGGCAGGTAGGGTGGGGGACAGGGAGAGGTCAGCACAAAGCCATTCTGGAAGTTTCCAAGGCTGGGACCCCGCCCCGTCAGCCATTGTCTGGGGCTGTGGCGAGGGCAGAGAGGACCCTCAAGGGGTCCGCTCTGCCTGGGTTAGGGCCTACCCACAAGGCGCTGGGATGGCCTCCGCTGCGCCCCGTTCTGCAGTCCTAGGAGTTGGGGCTTCAACATGTGAATCGGGGATACCCTTCATCCCACAGTGATCACTGAGGACAGCGCCGGGCCTCACAGATAGGCCCCAGGCGGGTCTGGCTTGCAGACCTGGCCCCTGGCCGGTGGGGGTGTCTGGGGGAGCCAGGCTGTGGGAGGGGGTGGCACTGGTTGGGGGGCAGCCTGTGGCAGCCACTCTCCTCCCTCAGAGCTTCGCGGAGCGGATCCGGCCCATGGTCCGGGACGGCGTCTACTTCATGTACGAGGCGCTCCACGGCCCCCCCAAGAAGATCCTCGTGGAGGGCGCCAACGCAGCCCTGCTGGACATTGACTTCGGTGTGTCCCGCTGGGCTGGCCCTGCTGTCTGCTGGGGGGGGGCCCTTCCTCTGCCTTGCTGACCCCTGCCCTCGCACCACCTGCAGCTGAGGGGAGAGAAAACAGAACAGGGTGGCGACAGCTCCCTCCTGTCCCCACCACCCTGTGGGGGGGCCCCTCCCCCCGATGCTCCCTGGCTCCACTCTCCCTGGAGACCCCACCTGGGGCCGTGCTGAGGGCTTACCCACCACTGCCCTCTGCCTGAGGGTGCCCCGGGCAGGGCCACCTATGGGGCGGCGGGCGGTCCCCGACCTGGTCTGTCTCTCAGGGACCTACCCCTTCGTGACATCGTCCAACTGCACGGTGGGCGGTGTGTGCACGGGGCTGGGCATCCCCCCGCAGAACGTGGGCGACGTGTACGGCGTGGTGAAGGCCTACACCACCCGTGTGGGCATCGGCGCCTTTCCCACCGAGCAGATCAACGTGAGTCCCCGGCCCACGCAGGACCCCTGGGGACGGGGGGCGGGTGGGTGATGAGATGTGTGTGAGGCTGTGGGCACCGTGTGGGCTGATGCTGAGGACATGCGGTGCCCACACGTGTCCACATGGCCCTGCTCCCAGGCCTGTTGTGGGCGGGTGGGGCCGGCCGCCCCCTGGGCTCAGAAAGGACCCTCAGGACGCCGGTGATCTGCCCTGGCGGTCTGGCCTTGTGTCCTGGTGGCCGCGGGCACAGGAGGCTCCCGTCCTGAGCCGCTGTGTGTGAGGGCTGAGTGCAAAGACAGGCGCTGCGTCCAGAGGTACCTGGCAGCTTAACATGCAGGGGACACGGGCAGAGGGATGGGGACCACAGGAGAAGTCCACTCACACCCCGCCGGCCTCCAGCTGAGCTTCGGGACCGTCCCTTCTGCCCTCACCTCCCTGCATGTGAGGGCCCAGGTGTCCCCCACCCCCCAGTCCAGGTCCTTCTGGGACCCCCGCTGGCCAGCAAGGCGGAGCCTCAGCTGGGGCACACCAGCCTGTGAGGAGGAACGTCACAGGGGGCGTGGCCTCCAGTATCACCTCTAGCAGAGAGGAGGAGCAGAGGGAAGGCCAGGCTCCCTTTCCCACATGCGGACCTGCCCTGTCCCCCACAGGAAATCGGCGATCTGCTGCAGAACCGCGGCCACGAGTGGGGGGTGACCACGGGCAGGAAGAGGCGCTGTGGTTGGCTGGACCTGATGATCCTCAGATACGCCCATATGGTCAACGGGTTCACTGCGTAAGTGTCTGCTGCCGCCCATACAGTGGACCATGACGGACTCCCCGGGCCCCACCAGGCCGGGTGTTGGGCTCAGGGCCGCAGTCTCCCCGTGGGGTGTGGTCACCCATCTATACCCTTCACACGGCGGGGCCACCATGGGTGGTAATGAGCTACGTGGTGAAGGCCAGAGGGCATCTGAGCACCTGGGAGAGGTTAAACTGGTTCATCTGTGAATGAGGGGGCGGGGCCCCCAGACCCAAAGGGCCAGCACGCTGCTGCCTGGGAACTGGCCAGGGCCGGATGCACTGGGCTGTCTAGGCGTCTGGTGTGTTTGGGTGCCAGGCAGGAGCCATGGGGAGGGGAGACTTGGCCCCAACACTGAGTGGGCCCCAGGGCCAGGGGAGGCAGCCCTGGGCTTGAGACCCGGACAGAAACCCCCGCGGTAGGCGGCATGGCCTCCCCCAGACGTCAGAGCCCAGGACAGGCCGGAAATCTGCAGAGACGGGGCTGCAGAGCCACTGATCCAGGGCCCTGGCCGGAAATAATGTTTCTGTTTGTTTGTTTTACTCCTCAGGACATGCTCGCTGATTTTAGGGAGAGGGGAAGGGAGGGAGAGAGAGGGAGAGAAACATTGATGTGTGGTTGCCTGTCTTGTGCCCCCAACTGGAGACCTGGCCCGCAACCCAGGCATGTGCCCTGACCGGGAATCGAACTGGTGACCCTTTGGTTTACCAGACGATGCTCCAGCCAACTGAACCACCTGGTCAGGACTTGCAATGATGCTTGTAGGCAGGCCCAGCTGTACTGATGGGTACTTCAGAGCCAGGCTGAAAGGGAGACGGGAAAAGGGAGAAACCTGTGGGAGATCCTGGGCCTGGTGGGAGGAAGAACAAGGAGACTGACCCCGCCGTTGGCGTCGGTGGTGGGGACACGGCTGGGTCTGCACGGGCAGCCTGGGCGGGCAGGCGGAGCCTCATGAGCAAGCCAGGGCCCAGGCACCGGGCTCAGCCCCCGGAGGTGGCAGGTAGAGGGCAAGTGTGGCGCTGCTGCCGTGGGGCGTGGGAGGTGTGCCCTGACCTGCCCGCCATGTTTCTCCCCGAGCACCTCAGCTCCATTTTCTGTTCCCCAAAGCAGAGGGGAAGTGAGGGCGGGAGGCAGACAGCGTGGGCGCACTCCCGACGGCTCCTCCCCTTGTCATCTGGCTTGCACAGGCTGGCCCTGACGAAGCTGGACATCCTGGACGCCCTGGACGAGATCAAAGTCGGCGTCTCCTACAAGCTGAATGGGAAAAGGATCCCCTATTTCCCAGGTATGCACGGGAGGCGGCTTCCCCTCGTGGGTGGCTGCCCCATACGGGGTAGACGTGACTGAGGAGTCCTGGAGAGGAGAAGAAGGACCGCCCCCGAGTGCTTGTCTGACCGCTTGCCACCACAGGCTCTCGCGCTGCAGGGGCGGCCCCCCAGGTCTCGGAGCAGTTGCAGGTGCATCCTGCAGTTTGGGAAGGGCTCCGAGGGCCTGGCCTGGTGGCAGGTGGGCTGCAACCCTGCACTAGCCCAGGGCCCCGGGGGACCCTGGAAGATCGAACACTCTTCAATGGAAGGACGGCTCTTTGACCTGACTCTGTGAGACCTAACTGGGCTTTCCACTGCCTCCAACCCCTCCTTTTATTTTTTAAAGATTGTATTTATTTATTTTTAGACAGAGGGGAAGGAGAAAGAGAGGGAGAGAAACATCAATGTGCAGTTGCCTCTTGCGTGCCTCCTAATGGGGACCTGGCCCACAACCCAGGCATGTGCCCTGACTGAGAATCAAACCAGCGACCCTTTGGTTCGTAGGCTGGTGCTCAATCCATTGAGCCACACCAGCCAGGCAACCAATCCCTCCTTTTAAAAAACATGAAGGTCATGCCATTTTCCTGAATCTCACAGTTCCTTGGACCCCACACCCAGCAGCAGCTCCCTCCCTCGGTTCCACTTCTGGTTCCAGCCCCTGTGGTGGGCCTGCTGCCCCGCCCTCCCCAGCTGTGTAAACCCACCAGCACCTCTCAGAGTCCCCATTCTACTGACCCTAATCTTTGAGAGGATGCGGCAGAAGTGTGGTGTGACCCCAGAGTCAAGGGTCAGGGCCCAGGAGACTGCACACACTCGGAGGGGCTGAGGCTCAAGACCCTTGGGGCGGCCCGGCTGATGTAGCTCAGTGGATTGAGCGCGGGCTGGGAACCAGAGGGTCCCGGTTCGATTCCCAGTCGGGGCACATGCCTGGGTTGCAGGCCAGGTCCCCAGTGAGGGCCATGTGAGAGGCAACCATACATTGCTTTCTCCCTCTCTGTCTCCCTCCCTTCTCCTCTCTCTAAAAATAAATAAATAAAATCTTAAAAAAAAAAAAAAAAAGACCCTTGGGGCGGACGGCTTACTCTAGCATCTTCCATCACTAGCAAGTGGTTGGCATCTGCCGTGAGCCCAGGGGACCCTTCCAAGTGACACCCCTGCCCTGGGAGGGGCGGGGACATAGCTCCTTCAGGATTTCTCAACACTTCAGACTCTCAGAGCCCCTCAGAATGTCCAAGCAGGTCCTTGGCGTTGCTGACCGAGTTGCCCGTGGACATTCCGGGAGAGCCTGTGACGAACCCACTTGCAGGGTGGATGCCTGCCCTGGCCTGTGTCCAAGAACCACTCCCTGGCTCGGAGGAAACCCAGCTGGCGACTCCCCCTCCCTACCCCTGAGACCCCAGGGAAGCGGGTTCCTGGCCATCGCCCCGAGATGGTGATGGAGTGATGTCTGAGGGACGTCACCACCCCCGTGTGTCCCCAGCTAACCAGGAGATCCTGCAGAAAGTCGAGGTGGAGTACGAGACGCTGCCGGGGTGGAAGTCGGACACCACGGGTGCCAGGAAGTGGGAGGACCTGCCCCCCCAGGCCCAGAGCTACGTTCGTTTTGTGGAGAACCACGTCGGAGTGGCAGGTGGGTGCCCTGCACCTGGCCGCCCACCCCCGCCCCGCGGCGCCCGGGCCTAAACCACCCTTCTCGCTTTCAGTGAAGTGGGTTGGTGTCGGCAAATCAAGGGATTCGATCATCCAGCTGTTCTAGACGGAGACCGAGCGGCCCCCAGCGGGCACAGCCCTCCCGCGCCCCTCGGAGGCACAGCCCTGCTGAGAGAGAGAAGCCGGGAGCCACGCTCTGGTCCCTGTGTCCTTCCCGAAGCTCCGCCCACTGAGTCTGCGGCGGTTTTGGGGTTTTGGGGCGAGCTGCGGCGCGCAGAGCAGGGCCTGCGGTGGCCGTACGTGTCACGTGCTGTGTCTGGTTGACGCAATAAACGTCCCAGAGCCTCCGAACCGCAGGGGTCACGCATGTTCTGTTCTGACTTGGTGGTTTTGTTTTGACTGTTATCTTTTCTAAGTGTTTATTTATTTGTGTATTTATTTTTAGAGGGAGAAGGGAGGGAGAAAGAGAGGGAGAGAAACATCCAGGTGTGGTTGCCTCTTGAGCGCCCCCTACTGGGGACCTGGCGCAAAACCCAGGCCTGTGCCCTGCCTGTCCAAGGGGTGACCTCTTGGATTGAAGGCTGGTGCTCAGTCCACTGAGCCACACCCGCCAAGGCTGTTTGGACCTTTAAACGCTAAACGTCGCCACTGATGCTTTGTCTTGACAGCCATCAGGTGGCACACGAGTGTGGCTCACAAAGCCAACAGATTTGTTTGCTCAGAACCAGCCCGTGTGAGAGGCCACGGCAGTGTGTTTCCCCAAACCAAACATTACAGGATTTCGATCTAGAGCCCAAGCACCCCCCCACCACCACCCACCTCTGCTCGGTAATGGAGCCGTCCCCGGGACCCTCTCCGCCTTGCTCCCTGCCAGCGAGCCCATCCCCGCACCTTCTGGGTCTCAGTGGCTGGACTGAGCCACCGGTCACGGGCTGCACCACACTCACCCAGATGAGCAACCTCCTTAACAGCTCTTCAGGGCTTGGGGAGACTTGAGAAAAATCGCTGCCTGTTTGGCTCATTTAGAGAGGGAAGGAATTCCGCGGAGAGGCCCTGAGTCAGCTGGGTTGAGAGTGGGCACCTCAGCCCTGGGTTCTCTGAAGCCAGTTTGAGTCTCACCGGGAGAGACTCGGACCCTGGACTTCCCCGTGCTCGCAGACGTCGCACCCAGAATGGCTGCAGGGACTTGAACGAAGTCAGGAAAGCACTCGTCACCAGCAGCCTGGCTCCAGGGGGCGCAGGTGACAGGCACACACAGAAATGGCCTGAGTTTGCAGAGAATTATTTCCTCCCTCCCTCTGCCCATCAAGGAGACAGAGCAAGAGACCCTGGGAAGGTGGGCTCTGGGGACCCTGGGCCCTCACGGCTTCTGGGAAATGGCTTCTCCTTGCGAGAGGACCTCTGGTGGCATCCTGCTACCACGGAGATGCACACTCTGAGAAAGCCTTTCGCGTTGGCGGGAGGACCAGCCTGCAGTGTTCAGGTTTCAATCCGGGACTGCCAGGAAGCTCTCCACCTGGGCTCTGCACTGGCTGCCGACCCTCCGCTCAGCCCTGGGTGGGTGCCGTACTTCCTCCATCCTAGCACAAAACTTTCAGGAGGAAGCTCCAGGCCTCTGCAAGGTGCGTGTGGACGGAGGAAGGCTGGGACCTTTGCAGACCGAAGAAAAGCTCTTTTATCTGGGGCCACTGCAGTGCCTGACCCAGGGCGGAGCCCCAGGGGGGCTGGATAGGATCAGACCAGAGGACAAGCGTGCAATCACTGATGACCAGGTTTACATCAGCGGCAGAGAGTGTGCAGGTAAGGCGGGGTCTCAAGCACCTGGAGGCAGGAGTCTGGAGACAATCTTTTTGAAACATTTTAAAAAAAAGATTATATTTATTTATTTTTAGGGAGAGGGGAAGGGAGGGAGAAAGAGAGGGAGAGAAACATCAATGTGTGGTTGCCTCTCACACGCCCCCTACTGGGGACCTGGCCTGCAACCCAGGCATGTGCCCTGACTGGGAATTGAACCAGCAACTTTTTGGTTCACAGGCTGGCACTTAGTCCACTGAGCCACACCAACCAGGACTGAAGCTTTTATCATTTACCTTTGTCATTGGGACTCTAGGACAGTGCACATGGCCAGCCTAGGCCACTGATCAGGTGAGGTGGCTTAGACACCCTTTCCCGTCTCACATACCTGCACAGGTTTTACAGGTGAATGGACATCAGCTCGGAGGAAAACTAATGCCCCCCTACACCAACTGGCTCACTCCTATGGCCCAGGGCTGGGAGCCTGTGTCCCCGAGGGGTGGGTTGGTAGACAGCCCTGTGGTTTCCATACCAGGTGGGTAGAGCATCTGAGTCATTTTAATAAGGTGTCTCTGTGCTTAACACCAATGACACAGCTGAAGTGTAGGCAGGAGCAGTCCCAGCTCAATACGTGGATGTGTAAGAGATTCGTCAATATTGTTTGATAAAATGTGTTTTTCCCAGTGCTGTGGGAAGCTGCTCATTTCCTTAGCATGAAACACGCACCTACCCACCCCCAGCCGTCCCCACTCCTGGGCACGGACCCACAAGGAGGAACACAGGTGTCCAGAAAAAGTCTCACATGAGAACGTTCAGAGCAGCGGCCTCCCTTGCCACCCAGACCTGGCACCACTCTAGGTGTCCGTTGGCAGGTAAACAAGCTGCGGTCCATCCACACACGGAGCACACTCGGCCACAAATGGGATAGGCCACCGGGGCCACAAGGACAGGGGCAGTCCTGAAGCCAGCGTGCTGAGTGGAGCCAGGCACGCAAGTGCCGTGAGAGTCTAGCCCAGCAGTGCTTCCCCGTAGGGGCAGAAAGCCAAGCACCAGTCACTTCTGCCTCAGGCATGGAGGGCCGCTCCGTCACCCAGGCGGGCACGTCTGTCCCCAGGCAGAGCACTGTGCACATATCACCTGGGCATCCCACTGGCTGTGAACACCTACAATTTCATTGTAAGTGAATTACACGCCCATTCAGACGGTACTGAAAGAAACATAATCACACTACACAGCTTAGGAACAGCTGGGGCAAAAATTACTCAAATTATTCGGACCCTGAGGCAACTCTGATTAAACATCTTAACAAACACATGCCTGCAGTCTCTGCCCCCTGCATTGGGGCGGGGGGTGGGGGGTGGGCATCTGCTGCCCTGCTCCTGGGAGACAGCAAACGCCTCCTTCCTCCGTCTGATGAACATTTGCTTCCAGCACGTCCAGCTTTCTGAGGTCGACTATACCAATCAGCAAGTGCTTTGCAGGGACAGTGTCCCCGTGTCTTCCACCCTGGGCAGGCAGGTCTGCTGACTCAAGGTGTCCCCTCCTGTGACAGCTGTCCCATCAGAGGGCCGGAACCCGGTCAGATCTACTCAACGCCACTCCCAGGGTCTTACACAGAGCTTGGCACTTGGGGGCTGAATTGTGTTCCCTTAAAATTCATGTTGAGCACTGGCTGGTGCGGCTCAGTGGACTGAGTGCTGGCCTGAGAACCACAGAGTATCAGTTTGATTCCCAGTCAGGGCACATGCCTGGGTTGCTGGCCAGGTCCCCAGTGGGGGGGCATACAAGAGGCAACCACACGTTGATGTTTCTCTCCCTCTCATCCTCTTTCCCTTCCCCTCTCTCTATAAATAAATAAATAAAATATTTTTAAAAAATTCATGTTGAAGTCCCAGTTCCTCCAAATGTGACCATATGTGGAGATAGAGTTTTGTTTTTTTTTTTTTAAAGATTTTACTTACTTATTTTTAGAGAGAGGAGAAGAGAGGGAGAAAGAGCAATGTATTGTTGCCTCTCACATAGCCCTCACTGGGGACCTGGCCTGCATCCCAGGCATGTGCCCCGACTGGGAATTGAACCAGGACCCTCTGGTTCCTAGCCCACATTCAATCCACTGAGCTACACCAGCCGGGCCTGGAGATAGAGTTTTGAAGGAGGTAATTCAGTTTTCCCCCAGCTTTATCGATAGATATATTTGATATAATATTTAATTGACATGTAAAGCAACCTTAACTGTAAATTCAGATGTGTAGTGTGATGACTTGGTGTTACCAAATGTTACCACAGTGACGTTAGTGAGCTTACCCTTCGCCTTGTTTAATCACCATTTTGTTGTCGCTGTTATGATGACAACATTTAAGATCTGCTCTCCCAGCAACTTCCAAGTATGCAGCATTGTCAACGACCCTCACAGTGCTATGCCTTAGACCCCTGTGTCACTGGCAGAGCGGTTCTTGCCCCCCACCCTTAAGATAGAAATCAGGCGTGGGGGAGGCAAAACGACTCCAAAGAAGAGGTTTACTGAAAACGGGTGAAGGCTGGATGCATCTGGGAGCGCACACCCAGGAAAAGCGGGGCTCCGGGAACTGCCTCTGGGACTTGGCTTTTGAGGGCTGGGCTCTTCACACAAGCGCAGAACGGAGCGCTTTGGGGAGTGCCGGAAAAAAAACTTCAAACTTAAAAAATAACTGAAGAGCAGTTCCATCCGTTTAAGGCGTGTCAGTCCATCTCAGACGGACCTCACCCATCTGATAACTGAAGTGTGTGCTCCTTGACCGACAGGGAACCCCGCCCACAGCCCCTGTTGACCACCTTCTACTCTCTGCTTCTGCGAGTTCAATGACTTCACACCATATTTGTCTTTCCCCGTCTTATTTCACTTCGCATAATACTCTCCAGGTCCATCCATAGTGTTGCAAAGGGCAGGGTGTCCTTTTCCAGGTCCATCCACAGTGTTGCAAAGGGCAGGGTGTCCTTTTCAAGGCCGAGTAGTACTCCGTTGTGTGTGTGTGTGTGTGTATGTGTGTGTGCGCGCGCACGCCACCTCTTCTTTACCCACCCACCCCTCCATGGGACACCTGGGTGGCTCCCACGTCTCTGCTACTGTAACACTGCAGTGAACCTAGGGGCGCAGACACCTCCTGGAAAAAGTGATTTCATTTCCTTCCTATGGCTGGGAGTGGGATCGCCGGGGTACGTGGTCGTTCTATTTTAATTTATTTGAAGAGCCAGGTGGTTAAGTTTTAAAATGGTCCTATGGGTTGGGTCCTGAGCCAGGCTGACTGTAAGAAGAGATTGGGACACAGAGGACGGCCGTCCGCACGCCCACGAGAGAGGCCCCGGAGGGTCAGCCCTGCGACACCTGCTCTGGGACCTCAGGCTCCGGGACCAGCGGCAGTGTCCAGTGTGCGCCCCGCAGGCCAGGCCGTGCTGTTAGGGCCACGGAGCAAAGGGATACTGGAGCAATGGACCCTGGACGCTATGTCTTCAAGTCAGACTAAAAAGCAGGAGCCGCCGACACGCTTTTGCGTTCTCGAATATATTGGAGTGGCGCTGGTTAATAAGTCTACGTAAGTTTCAGGGCTACAGCACTTTAATACCTTCTAACACACCAACCCACACACCGACGCGCGCCTGCGGAGGAGACAGCCCCGCCCGCGAACGTGACGTCATGCGAGACAAGAGTCAGAAGGAGGTGTCAGCGCTCGCCACCGGAAGTGAGGAGGAGCCGGAAGAAGCTGGCGCGGCCGAGCCGGGCGTAGCAGCTGTGGGGAGGCACCTTCGGGCGACGGAGGGCCGGAGCACGGTGAGCCCGTGCGCGCCCCGCGGCTCCGTCAGAACAGGCGCGCCTGCGTCGCGGGAGTCGGACGTGGCGTCAGGCTTCCTCCAGGGGCGCCCCTGCGGCGTGCCCAAGCCACTCTCTATTTCCGTGAAGCTGGGGATTCCGACAAAGTAGAAATGGGGAGAAAGGGACTCATCCTCTAACTCGGGTGACTTAAACGAGGACACACAAGCAGTTTCGGCAGCTGTTTACCGACCACCAGGAAAAAGGCTCAGACACTCCGCGTCTCTCGCCCCTGAGGTTGCCTCTGGCCTATCACGCGCCGCGCCTCGCGCGAGTCCCGCCCCCAAGGTCCCCTTCGGTCTATCTCGAGGCGTGCCTCACGCAGGGCCCGCCCCCGGCGCGGGAGTGTTACCCTCCATCGACCTATCCCGCCTAGAGTTCCCAGAACACCGCCCTCTCCCAGCCCCGGCGCGCCCACTTGGCCCCTTGCATTTTCCCGCGCTGCGCAGGAGCACCAACCCCCGATGTCTCCCCCGGCCTATCCCGCGCCTTGTGGTGCATGAACCCCGCCTCCGGCATCGCCCTCGGCCTATCCCGCGCGGCGCTGAGTACGAGCCCTGCCCCCTTTCCGCGCGGGGGTTGGCGCTCTTCTGAGACGTCACTAGCGCGGCGAGGCGCGGACGCAGAGTTTCCCTTGGCCCGCGGCGATGCCCAAGCGGGGCAGCCCCTTCGGGGACGCGGCCCCGCTGCAGCTGAAGGTTCGCGTGGGCTGGAAGGAGCTGGGCCGTGGCGTGTGCGCCGAGCGTTACTCGCGGGAGATCTTCGGTGAGTGCGGGGCTTGGGCTGGCGGTCTCCACAGGCCGCGCTCCCGGGGGCTGGGCGGCAAGCAGTAGGCGCGAGGCCGGGGGTTGGGAGCAGTGAGTAGGGTGTGAGTTCGCCCGTGTCGTCCTGTGGTGGTCACGGCCCTCAAGGAGTGTCCCTACATCCCCAAACGGGCGGCCTCTGCGTGGTGCCGCCTTCGGGCTCGGCCCTGCAGGGATGCCGAACTCTCGCAAGAGCCATCTCTGGTCTGGCTAGCACTGCGGCCCCTCAGCCGGCGAGAGGGCGGGGAGTGGGACGTCCTCCGTGGACCGAGCTGGCAGAAGTGCCTCTTCTAACCGGAGGGATTTGAGGAGCGCGCCTTGCCTGCCAGGCACTGCGGCTGCGCGCAAGACACCTCCTGCCGGGAGCTCCGGGGTCCAGTGGGGACTAGCCGGGGAAGGAGTGTCCCGAGAGGGTCCGGGCAGGCCCGGGGTCCCGCGGGGCCCCCTGCAGAGGAGTCCGCGGTCTCGAGGAGGGCCAGCGCCCGAGCTGCGTCCTGCAGGGTGAGCGAGATCCAGTAGGCAGAGGGGCAGCAGGTGCAAAGGCGGGAACCGAGGTGCCGTTGGATTTCGTGAGGCTGGAAGTGCTGTTCAGGGTGGAATGGGAGGCGGTGGGGGCTGGAGGCCTCAACGGCTGCCCTGCAGGTTTTCAGGCGTGGCGATGTTATTGACCGTCGGTTAGGGCTGGTTGATGCTTTGGGGCAGCGACAGCGGGGAGCTCACCTTCCCCGGAGGTCGGGGGTCCCGGTGGTGCCCGCCGATAAGCTAGGAATTTTGTGGTTGAGGGGGCCTGCTGTGTGATAGGGACTTGGGGCGCCCTGCCGGCAGGGGCCCCGGTTCTCGACTGGGGCAACCCCGCTGCTGCAACTGCTCTGATCTGCTTCCTGGTGCACTTGGGCTGTGCCAGGTAATCACAGTGCGGACAGTGGAAACGGCCTGTGGGCTCTGTGGGCTGGGCATTCTTCCGTAAAGGGAGAGTTCTCCCTCCATTCCCTGTCCTGGCACTTGCCGGGTTGCGGGCCAGACCCCCAGTTGGGGTTGTGCGAGAGGCAATTGATCAGAGCTTCTCTCCCTTTTTTCCCTCCCTTCCCCTCTCTCTAAAAATAAGTAAATAAAACCTTAAAAATAAAAGAGAACCAAAACTAGAACAATGTGGTGCTCACCCTCTCCCTGGACTGCCGTCCTGCGGTGTTCTCAGGGCTCCATGTCCCCCCACTTCCGGGGGCTGTGGCTGAGCCTCTCAAAATGCAGGCAGGACACCAAGTTTGAAATCGGGTCTCACGTGTAGTGAATTCCAAGCTCGAGGCCGTCGCCCTGACCACCAGACCTTTAAGACTGGCATCAGCCTCACCTGCTGCATGCCCACCCCCTTGGGGGTGCAGGGGCCACACCAGAGCCTGGAGGGGGCACTGGGGGTGGCCAGGCTATTGCAGCCCCAACAGCTGAGTTACCGACAGCCGTCCTGTCAGTCTCACAGAGAGCCGCCCACGTCTCACATGCCCACTGAGGCTTTTCTGGGACCAGCACCCAGCATCCAATCGTGTGAAAGTGCCTAGGTGACTGGTGTGTGGCTGGGGACAGAACCACTGCCCCAGGTGCTGAGCGGCCGAGTCAGCTCTGGGGGTGGTGTCCAGGGCCCACAGAGGTCTGGAAAGTTCCCATACACCTTTGTCAGGAGCCAGCTGCTGCCAGCTCCGCAGCGAGCACAGGGGGTGCTCACCAGCCCGGAGGCCCTGCTCCGGGCTCCCACCTGTGGATTTGTGCTCTGTAGCTCAGAGCGCCTCTGGGCTGGACGAAGCAGGGTGCGGGGTGCTGGGGTGGGAGCAGCGGTGAGGGGAGGCCACACTTCGAGAGAGCCTCGAGGAAAAGAGCAGAGTGACCTGAGACAGAGCCCAGGTGGGGCTTCAGCTCCCAAACCTTCCTGGAGGAGGTGGTAGCTGGGCTTGGGTGAGGAGGGCAGAGGCGGAGTGGACCCGCTCACCAGGAAGATGCCCGGGGACCTCGCCACGCCTGGCCTGGGGGCCACAGTGGCTGTGCAGGGCTCCCATGCATCAATGGTGCAGATGGGGCTCTGTCTCTCCAGAGAGGACCAGACAGCTCCTTTTCCGAGGGGCCCAGGCCTACATGCACCACGCATGGGAGGAAAGCTGCGCCATTGTTGACCTGCCGGAGTCCCCAAAGCCTGGCCCCATGGAGGCCCCTCGGGCCACACGTGGGCAGATGCTGATTGGACCGGATGGCCGGCTGACCAGGAGGGGAGCCCAGGCCTGCGAAGCCGGTGAGTGACGCTGCCAGCAGGGTGCTGGGGGTGGGCGTGGCCAGTGCCGTCCTGCCGTTCGAGACACTGTCCACCAGCAGGGGCCGGAGCTGGGCAAGCCCCGGAAGGCCCTGAGCTGTGGAGGCTCGGCCCCCCGACATCTGGGTCTAGGGGTGATGAACAGTTTCTAACCATTGGGTGGGATGGAGCAGAGGTCCCTGGGTGGCAGCAGCCTGGTGACATGTCAGGGTGCGTCTCGGACCGTCACCTGTGTCGCTGGTTCAAGTCCCCAGCCCACCCCTGGGCCTGCGCAGGGCCCGGGAACCTCTGCCAATCTGTGACACAGGGGCCACCTTTGGAGACCTGGGCAAGATGCCGAGGGGACGAAGGCCGAGAGGCCGGCGGGATGGCCGCCCCCTGGCAGTGGGCCCAGAGTGCGGGGTTGGGAACAGGAGTCCCAAGACCACCGGGCTGGCTCCCTTGTGAGACAGCTGTGTGCCGGTCCTGCTCTCAGGTGGCCCTCGGGCTCCAGGGAGGCTGGGTGCGGGGGTCAGCCCATCCTGGGAGGAGGCAGTGGCCCCGCGGCCCCAGAACTGGGAGGCCCCTGCTCTGGCTGACAGGTGGCCTTTCTTCCTCACAGACTTGTCTGGGGCAGTGTCCAGGGCCTGCTCCTCGTGCGTGCGAGCCGCGGACGGGACAGCGGCGTGCGGCCAGTGTGAGCGTGCCCTGTGTGGGCGGTGCGTGCGCACCTGCAGGGGCTGCGGGGCTGTGGCCTGCGCCCTGTGCACCCTGGTGGAGTAAGTGCTGGACCCGCGGGGCGTGGGTGGCGTCTGGGAAAGCCCTGTTGCAGGCGGCCAGCCCTGCCCCTGGCATGGTCTGCGGCCCTGACGTTGGGACTCCACACACACTCCTCCTGCACGGGGCTCCTCACTGGAGCAGACTGATGGGACAGCAGGTGCACCATGCTTGTCACCGTGTCTGTGTCGTGGAGACAGAGTGCTTGCTTGTGTCACTCGAGTGTGCGAATGAGTGTGAGTCGTCCCCAGTGCCTGTGCCCTGTGAGAAGACATGTCCCCCACACAGACTTGGAGCTGGTCTGCAGAGCCACACCCGGCCCCAGTGCGGCCGTCCTCCAGCCCACCTCGGGAGGTTAGGGGCTGGCGGGTGGGACAGAGTGCCAGGCGCTGTGGGGGTCCCAGGAAGGACCCGGCCCTGAGGTGGCCCCCAGGGAGTGGGACATGAGACCACGGGATGCCTGGGCCATCTGGCTGGGGTCACGAGTTTGGCGAGTTAGGACTGCAGCTTGATTTCACTAGCCTACTTCTCCCATCTGCGTGTGAATGGAAGGGTGGGCCGGCTGTGGCCAGTGGCCCCTCACTGGAGGCCTGGAACACAGCTCAAGGGCAGGTGGGGCGGGCCCTGTGGCTGGCAGCTGCCTCCTGCCTGCAGGGTGCCCCCAGGGCTCCCTGCCCCTTTCCTGCAGCCTCGGCTTGCCCTCTCCTGTTACCCCCAGAACTCACGCCGCCCCATGAGAGCAGGTGCAGCCTCGTGGCACACACGCCCTCCCGGCTCTTGTGGCCACAGCCAGGACCGGCTCTCTGCCCTGTTTCATAAACCGCTGACTTGCTCCAGGCGACCAGGCATTCTGCCCCCCGCCCCAGCTGCTTTGGGCACCCGGCTGCAGGCAGCATCCTGCCCTCACTGGCTGTCCTCAGACTTGCAGCTCAGCGGCTCGCAGACAGTGCTGGCAGCACTGGGGGCTGCTTTGCGGTGGTGCGTCTCAAAACCAGCCAGCTCGCAGCTCTGGTCTCTCGCTGCCGTCCCCGGCCAGCGGCCTTGATCGCCTGCAGCGCATTGCCAGGTTCCCGGCCTCTCAGGGCCACTCCACGCATCTCCCCTGCGGTTCCTGGTTTGGTGTGAGCCTCACTGGGCGCCCAGGAGGTGTCTGTGGGGCCCCCTTCCAACTTGACACCCAGGCTGGTCCCCCAGTGGCTCCTTGGCTGTCCCAGTCCACAGACCCCTGGCCTTGATCCTCACACTCTGGTGGCCAAAGTCGGCAGGTGGTGCCTCCTGAGGCTGTGGGAGGCACCTGTCCCAGCCTCCGGGGGCTGCCGGCACGCTGTAGTGCTCCCCCCGCCCCCACCCCTGTCCTCACGTCGTCTTCCCTCCACGTGTGTTTCTCGTCATGCGTCCTTTTCCTCGGGTCCCTCCTGCAGGGGGACCTCATCCTCACTGATGACATCTGCTGCAAACAGCCCCATCTCCCAGGGAGTCGATGGCCTTGGGGCGGGCACCTCGACATGTAAACGGGGGGGACAACTCAGCCCCTGACACAGCTCTTCTCTCTCCTCCCTGCGCTGTCACAGCTGCGGCGACGTCCACGAGGAAGCGCTCTGTGCCAGCTGTGCTGTGTTCGAAGCTTGAGGGCCGGAGGGGCGGCCGCCGTCCTGGACAGCCTCGCCGGTGCCGGGGCGGGGGGCGGGCTTGCCTTTTGATGCTGGTGCTCTGAGAGACAGACTGAATAAACCCTGTATATTTGGATAAGAGGACTTGCTGGTGTCCACGGTCCCGAGGCTGCGGCCGGCTGGGTGCCGGGGGCCCGGGACGGGGAGGGCCGCCGTGCCGCTCCAGCAGCTCCAGCAACGCCTGCTGAGCTTCATGTGAGGTGCGTGCCTGGGCACCCAACTGTTCTGATGGGGAACCGAGGCTGCAGCAGGTCACTTACCAGCCCCCCGAGCCCGTCTTGGCGAGAAGGGGTTGGAACTGGCTTGTCTGGCTGCCGGGAGGCGGCCATGGTGCTCCTGAGGGCAAGGCCCCACCAGCCCTGCGTGTCCTCCTCACGCATACCTGCTGACGTGGCCAGGCCTGCAGGCCCTTCTGTCTCCCCCTGCCCCTCCCGAGCCCGGTCCGGAGTGGGAAGGGCAGGCATGGGTGAGGGGGCAAGGAGGACCCCGGCCCTGCTGGCCCTTCTGCCCTAGGCCCCATGTCCTCAGGCCCCGGCCCCTCCCCACCTGCTCTGGCCTCTCTCTCCAAGGTCCCGTCTGCTGGCATCCCAAACTGCTCTCCCCGGACGGTGCTGCAGGAGACTCATGTGGGATGGGGCCCCAGATAAGGTCATGCTGTGTCCATGCCTGTGACCTTGAAGCCTCTCCTGGCCATTGGGATGTCCCTAAGGCAGCTCCCGTCACACGAGGGGCCCCCCTAGGAAGGAAAAGCTCACGCTGCCTCCTGTCTCCCCACTCTGAAGGCGCCTCCCCGTTTCTGCACCACGCCCGCTGCTCTGGTGCCGTTGGCTGAGTGTCGGGCATGGGAGGGAGCTGCGTGTCCTGGCCTCTGCGGTGCGCCTTCTCTGATTGCGTGGGTGTGCACACGGGCTTCACCACCTGACCTGCCTGAAGCACACAGGTCAGGGGAGTTCAGCCCATTCGCACGGCTTTGCTCCCGTCACCACTGCCATCGCAGAGTCCCTGTCGTCCCGCAGAGCCGAGCCTGTCCCTGCTCACCCTCACCGCTCCAGGGGCCTGTGTCTGAGTCACACAGTTCTGTCCTCCCCGGTCTGCATGTTTGCTGGGCGCAGGGTCAGCCTCTGCAAGGCTGCGTGACAGTCACCATGTGCATGGCCCAGTGCTGGCGCTGTCCGTTCCCCATTGTGGACATGGCGCTGTGTCCACGTCCCAGCGGCCTCTGGTGTCTCCTGGAGTCTCTGCTCTCAGTTCTTCGGTGGGTGTGCCTGGCAGTGGGGCTGCGGGGGCAGGAGGGGGGCTCTGTGGAAATTGCCTGTGTGTCCTCCACGCGGATGCACAGGGGCCTGTCTGATGCACATGCTTGTCATCTGAGACCCGGTCTGACCACCAGAGCACCATGTGCGCGTTGGCCATGTGGGCAGTTCCATGGGAGCGTGTCCCTGTGGGATGGAGTGCAGAGCCTGTCGAGCGAGGTAGAGGGACCACCGAGGACCGGGCCTGCTTCTGACATGCTCTAGGCCCAGGGACACCGTGGGTTAGGAGGCAGGTGCCAAGCCCTCTGGATGTCCAGGCTTCCTGGCCACACCTGCCGGGAGCCCACTTAAGTTAGGGGTTGGGTGGCGGCTCCTCTCCTCGCCACCAGGTGGCGCCAGCAGCACATCCTGCTGGGCAGCCCTGCTGCTGGGTGGGAATGATGGGATGTCCATCTGGCCTGCGTGACCTTGGCCAGCTCTGGGTCCTGTGGGCCCCCTCCTGGTGGTCAGATGACCCCAGGGCATGGGGCAGAGTGAAGCCAGTGGGGACAGGGACAATCAGGACACCACCCTCCAGCCAGTCCTGTGGGAGCTGGGGGCACATCTAACCTTGGAGGCTGTCCTGGGGCCTCAGGGCCAGAAGAATGGGGTGCTCCCCACAAGCAAAACCAGCCACAAAGTTGAAAAGCCATTTTTATTGAGGAATTTGGAGGGACAGTCTTGTTGTCATAGTAAAAATACTAAAGTTGAATGTAAAAAACACCATGGTGCAGCGCAGTGTCTGGCCAGGAGGACACAGTGACCGCCCCTGCAGGAGCATCGGGCGGGGCAGCGGGGACGCGAGGCTTCCATAAAGGACAGGTGCTAGGGAGGGGGCCGCTGGGGTGGGACATCCCGAAGAGAGGGGGTGGGGGGGCTGGCCTCCGTAAGACCAAGCCCCCAACTGCACACAAACCCAGTGACACGCTGCAGGAGGTCTCCACCTGCCCCTGCCTCGGGTGAAGCTTAGCCCGGCCCCAGGCACCGCACAGGCCTCTCCTTGGACCACCACACGGGGCTGCCACGCACCCCGACCCGAGGGGGGTCCGGGCCAGCACGCCCCAGTCCGGCTGCTTCTGGTGCCTCCAGGCCGAGCAGGGACAGGGCACAGCTGGTGGCAGCCAGCGGGGGGCTGTGGGGCTGCCAGGACCCAGCTGCACGTGGCTGCAGAAGTCCTTGGCACTTCCTGCGGCTGATGCCACGCCCGGAGAACTAGATGAAATAAATTAAGAAAAACTGCGGGACAGCCTTCCTCCTGAGTGGCCAGGCGCCCGCCCACAGCACGGAGTCTTCTCGTCCGAGCCAGAGGGGCGGCGTGGCCAGCGCATCCGATGCAGATTGTCTGTGCGGCTCCCTCCTGACCCACGGAGCCGGCGCCCGCGGACCCTCCTCAGGCCGTGCCGCTGGCCGAGTAGGAGAACTGGGGGAAGTGGGGCCTCCGCTCGCTGTCTGCGCACTCCATGCTGTCCTCTGCAGGCAGGAGTTGTAGGTTAGGCACAGGGCCTGGCGTCCAGGGACGCTGAGGCAGGTCCTGGAAGACTGGACTCAGCAGCCCTGACCCTCCAGTGCCAGGCCCGCCCCCCGCCCCCCCCCCCGGTCTCCACCCTCCAAAGGGGACCTTTCTGGTAAAAGTTGACAGGGCAGCCTCCCTGGAAGGCAGCCCGGGTTCCATGGTTTGGAGGGACTTTGGTGGGGGGTGGCCCTCACCTTGGTCAGGTGGGGTGATGGTGATCATCTGGGCGGTGAACTCCTCGTCAAAATACCTGGTGTCTGTCTCCGAGGTGACTTGGGGCTTGAAGGGCGGACTGAGCTGCAGGGCAGGGGTGGCAGGCAGGTCAGGCTGGCTCTGCACCCGTTGCCAGCCCGGTACACCCACCGCCGCTCGGGGCTGAACCTGTCACCTCTGCCAAGGGCAGGCCAAGCCCTGCTCACAACAGCCCCTGCAGGTGACAAGTGGTAGTGCAGTCCAGCTGGGGAGCGGGGAGACACCTCACCGGCACCCCCAGGCAGAGAGGGGCAAATCCATTTTAATTTTTCTTATTTTCTTTTCTGAATCTTACAAATTGGGAGGGGGATGAAGAGGGCACCTTGGAGCACAATGTGCAGAGTGGGCTCCCCAATCAGGTGCCCTGCACAGCCTGGCTGCTGGGGCTCCCACTTCAATAATCCATGATGCAGGGAGAGTCCCTGCCATGGTCCTGCGACCCACCTGGGCTGGTGAGTGGCTTCCCCTTGCGGTGGGCCCACGGGGCAGTTGTGCCTCTGCAGGACCAGGGAGCAGAGGCCAGTGCCAGCCACATGGAAGGCAGAGCCCAGGGGACGCACCCCAGCCCGAGCCCCACCCTGGCATGTCCCCCAAGCCACCCTGCAGCTTCCCCCCCCAGGCGGTGAGGCAGGGGCCAGGCCCCCCGCCCTGTTTGGTGGGGGCAGGGGCGAGTGCTGAGTGTGGGGCCTGCTGGCCTCACACAGCTCCAGGGCCCCAGTGTGGCCTGGCTAGACCCAGACACTGGGGATGACTGATGGGTCGTGTACACAGCAAGACGGTGCCGCAGGCAGGCGCCCCGAGTGGCCCAGGCCCAGGCCAGGGCTGGGGCGGCCCCTCGTGAGCCAGCAGGGTCCTTGTTCAAGGCTGGGCAGGACTCAAGCCCTTGGAAGGCAGGGTCAGGAGGCAGAAGGCCAAGGGGCCAGAGCCTAGAGCAGAGCTGGGAAGGGTGGGGGTGCTGTGGCCTGCAGGGGAGGCTGGGCGGCAGACGGAGCAGAAGCATGCTTGGTGATGGGGCCTGTCAGGCCACCAGAGCAGCCTGCCCAGGGAGCCGTGAGGGGCGTGTGCAGGACGCAGCTGGCTGGCTCCTGGGAGGCCTCCCTCAGGAGCCAGACAGGCAGGTGCTACCCCACTCCTGCAGCCCAGAGGGCAGGCCTGAGTTCTTCCAGTAGCGTGAGGGATTGAGGTCAGACAATGGGAGGAACTAGGACAGCAGGGCAGTGCCCCCACCCCACCACTAGCCTCCAGCACGCACCTGGGAAGGGAACCACGGTGCTCAAACCTGACAGGGAGGGACGGGGCGGGGGGTGCTGCACAGTGGGCAGGGGACACCAAGCCCCGGGAGCGTGTGGGGTTGTGCGGGTAGCATGCGTCTGTAGCAGGGGGCGGGTGTAGGCACACCTTCTTCTCATACACGTCCTGCCACACGATACTGGCAAAGAAGCGGTGCTGCATGATCTCCTTGGCGTCCTCGGAGCCCCCGCCAAGCCTGCAGGCAGCAAGAGGCCGCAGTGACGGCACTGCCACCTGCCCCCCCCCAGGCCCCGCCCCTGCTGGATGAGGCTGGGCTGCCAGACAGCACTGGGCGGTGTGGGCCGAGGGCGGTGGGGACACACGGTCCCCTGGCTGAGCCCCGGCAGGCACAGACGGCTGGGGGAGCAGGAGCTGCTGGCAGTGCGGGGTGGGGTCTTCCCGAGGGGGGTGAGGGGTTGGCCGCTCGGGGGGCCGGAGGCTGCGGCGCCCACCTCTGCTTGGGGTCTTTCTTGAGCAGCCCGGACAGCAGGGCCTTGGCCTCGGGGCTGAGTGTGCGCGGGAAGCGGATCTCTTCCATGAGGATGAGCTCGAAGAGCTTCTCATGGTCCTGGTTGTAGAAGGGCAGCCGGCCGCACAGCATCTCGTACATGACCACGCCCAGCCCCCACCAGTCCACAGCCCGGCCGTAGTCGTTGTCCTCCAGCACCTCGGGCGCCAGGTACTCGGGCGTCCCGCAGAAGGTCCTCATGGTGGCCCCGTCCTTGATGCCCTCCTTGCACAGCCCGAAGTCGGTTATCTTGACGTGCCCGTCCTTGTCCAGCATCAGATTCTCCAGCTGCGGGGACGGCCTCATCAGCACCCGCCGCCCCGCCCCGCCCCGCCCCCGCGGCCAGGCCCACCTTGAGGTCGCGGTAGACAACGTTCTTCTCCGAGTGCAGGTAGTCCAGGGCCGACACGATCTCCGCGCCGTAGAAGCGGGCGCGGTCCTCGGGGAACACCCGCTCCCGCGACAGGTGGAAGAAGAGCTGGGGGGTGGAAGGGGTCTGAGCCAGGGTGCCAAGCCAGCCTGAGACCCCCACTCAGTGGAGCGGGGCGGCGGGCCCCCTGCAGCTGGGGCGGCAGCACTGTCCCCGCCGGAAGGGAGCCCAAGGCTCACACAGGGTCACCCAGCCCCTGCCAGGCAGCCCTACCTCGCCGCCATTGGCGTACTCCATGACGAAGCAGAGGCGGTCGTGGGTCTGGAAGGAGTACTTCAGGGCCTGCAAGGGACACAGGCTGGAACGGGGGCTCCTCGAGCTGGGCAGGGATGCCCCCAGTGCGTCGCCATCCCACAGGCTGGGCTTGGGGGCTGGGCCAAGTCTTGGGGGAGCTGGCATCTGGGAGGCTGGCAAGTTCCGTGAGCTCGGAGGTGCCCTGACAGGCAGCCCTGCCCCGACCCAGAGACGATGCTCCCTCCCGGTGCACAGCAGCTGCCTTCCTGGGCCGTTCCCAGGAAGGGCGGACAAGAGAGGCTCGGCCCCAAGATGAGCAGAGCAGACAGGGCCGGGGGGCACTTAGGCAGGGAGCTGGACCCCGAGCATGGGGGGACCCGCCCATGCCTTCCAGGCCTCCCGGGTGGAGCACCCCAGCACAGGGCAGGCAGCCAAAGGTCACCTCCACCTTTTACACACGGGGCAGTGCACACGACCCAGGAGCCCTGTGTCAGGCACCTCCACCCAACCCCTCAGAGGCCTGCCCACCGGTGCCCCAGTGCCACAGCCCAGGAAGTCCCCAGCCCTGGGAGCATGGAGATCCATCCTCAGACCCAGGCTGGCGTCTGCCTGGCCCCGCGCCCGACTCCCAGGAGCACCGGCCCCACTCACAGTCAGGAAGGGGTGCCGGGAGTTCTGCAGCACGCGGTTCTCTGTGAGCGTGTGCGCCACCTCATCCTTGGCCACGATGACCTCCTTCTTGAGGATCTTCATGGCATAGTAGCGGCCAGTGGCCTTCTCCTTCACCAGGATCACCTTCCCAAAGGTGCCTTTGCCGAGCAGCTTCAAGTACTCGAACTCGCTCATGGTCTAGGGGGTTGGCAGTGGCAGCGGCGTCAGGGGCACGGGGCCGGGCCTCATGGGACAGCATGGGGCTCTGCACCCCGCTCGGGGCGCTGGGGGAGGGCCAGGGCCTGGGCCTCCTGGAACCCGGGCTCCCAGCCTTGCTTCTAACCCAGGACTCTGGTTGTCAGACTGTGCTGCCCACAGGGGGGCTGCGGGAGGGGCCGGGTGGGCTGGGATCAGCCAGAAGGGACCCTGTGACTGCCAGGACCCTGTAGGGGGTGGGGGTGCTCACCACACGGTGCTTGGGCTTGGCCAGGGACACCTCCATCTCCTCGGCCCCCGAGTTGTCGCTAGGGGAGCCCGATCGGAAGTCCATCATCTCCTCCTCCTGCCGCTTGAGCCCGTCAGCCACGGTCTGAATGGCGGTGGTCCACTCCTCCCTGTAGGGCACGTGGTACGGTCCCAGCCCTGCCCAGCTCCGAGGTCCCAGAGAGGGCCCCAGGAGGCTGCTGGTTGGAGCCCTGGGCTGGCTCCACCCACTCCAGTCCTCAGCACTGGGGACCCCAGCAGGACAGGCCTGAGAGCCCTGGGGAGCCAGGCACCCCGCCCACCCCGTGTGCCCCCCCATACCGCTCCTCGGGCGTCTCCACATGGAAGGTGCGCTCGATAACCGTGGTCCACTGCAGGCACCGGATGATGAAGGTGTTGGGCCGCGGCCGCTCCGTCTTCATCAGCTGGCATTCTGGGGGCGGGGCCGGCAGGTGAGTGTGCAGGGCTCCTGCCCCAGACCCCAGCCCCGGGTCCTGGGGAGTGCTATCCTGTCCCCTCTCCACGCCTCAGTTTCCCTCCGTAAGATGGGGCTGGGACCCGTTCCGACTCCGGGCGCTGCCTTGGATCCACCCCACTGGGGGTCACCTGGGTACGCCAGCCCCTCCACGTCTCCCCTCCCACAGTCCGTCCCACACTCTCTGAGCACCCACACGGGCCTTCACTGGCTGGAGGAGGAGCGCAGGGTCCCAGGAAGGGGCTGGTCCAGGGGGTCCAGGCAAGCTGGCAGACCCAGGAACACACACATACCTGGATCACATGCACACACCTGGATCACGTACACACACTTGGATGTCATGCACACCTGCAATGTGCACACGCCTGGACCACACCCCCCCTCAGAACACAGAGCCTACACCTGCTGCCGAGGAACTGCGGGGCTGCATCGGGCCTGAGAGGGGCGTGCGTGCGTATGGGGCCTGCAGGGGGCCCCGGGCCAGGTTCCTGTCCAGTCTGTGGGGTGGGTGGGGGCGGGGCCGTGCAGGGGCGTCTGACATCCCAGCCTCTGGGTCCTCAGGGGCCCAGTCACACGTGGGGGGCCGTGTGCCAGGCCTGGGGCCAGCTTGGGGCACGGGGCCAGCTGTGCGTGGAGGGTGGCTGTGTCGGCATGGGGGTCGGGCAGACACCACCTCCCACTTGCTGCTGGAGACCACCCGGTGCTCCTGGGACCCAAGCACCCGATGCCCATCCCAGGACCTGGCTGCTGGACCCCACCCGTGAATCCATCCCCTAGAAAAGCCCCTCGGCAGCCCCACTGCTGAGGCAGCCCCTCTGGCTGGCCCCACCTCCCACGGGCCTCCAGAGAACCCCCCTGCCCCCACGCACTCAGCCTGGGGAGTACTCTCGAGGGAACCCATCCTCCAGCAGGGTGGCCAGGCCAGCTGCCTCCTGGCGCCCGAGAGCCCCAGGCCAGCCGAGGCCCTGCACAGCCATGGCGCACCCACAGGGGACATTTGCCTGCCTCCTGGGTCTCCTCTCACTCGGTGCCCAACTCACTTCACACCAGCCCAGCGTCTGGCTGGGCAGCAACTCCGCACCCGTCCCCCAAGTGCACTGGGGGGCACGCTGGCCATGGCCCTGGCCCCTGAAGCACACGTGGAGCAGCTAAGGTGCCAGGCCCCCTCCCCCAGCACACCTGCAGGCGGGAAGCAAGGAGTCCTCCTGTCCACCAGGGCACAGCCCACCTATGCTACGGCCAACTGAAACCCCAGCCAGAACCTGGGGAGCGGCGCAGTTGGGGGCTGGATGGCAGGGGGAGCAGAGCTGGCCCGGGATGTACCTGGGGTGGAGCCAGGACCCCCACAGTGGGCACGGCACCCCAAGCCCTTGAGGCAGATGCGGGGCTCAGTTAATGAGCCCGCCAGGCAGCGGCTGTGGCTCCAGGCAGAGCACAGGTAATGAGCCTGGCTAGAAGGCCCACCCAGCTCAGCTCCCACCCACCGCTGCCCCAGCCCCAGGGGTGGGGTCGCACCTACCACACCCCCAAGGTATGGAGCAAGGGCACAGTTTAGAAAAAGGGCCAGTCTGCCGGGCTCTGCCAGCTTCCCCAGCTAGCCGTGCCCCTCCCCCCACCCCAGTGAGGACAGGAGCAAACATGAGGGTGCGGGGAGCAGGGCCTCTGACAACCTTCCAGGGGGAGCCACAGGCTTTTACTGGGGGTGACAGGCTCTCACAAGTGGGGTGCCCCTCATGCATGCTCATCCGGCCCCATCAGCCAAGGGCTGCACTAGACAGGCCCCGGCTGGCTGCCCCAAGAGGGACTCTGCCCCCGCCAGGCCAGGCCTTCCAGCCTGCAGAGGAGGAGCACCCAGAGCAGCTCCAGGGTCACCGGCCTTGGGACTTGGCACAGAGTCCCACCTGCCAGAGCTGGCCACTCACAGGTCCCCGTGCTGGCTCTGAGCCAGCACTGCCCAGCCTGGGCCCTGGCGGCCACCAGCCCCCGACGGGCCCAGGGAGATCCCAGCACAGGGCCCAGTCACTCACGGGCCACGGAGAAGTTGTTGAGAGGCGACTCGCGCTGCTCCACATCCTGTGGCCGCTCCTTGTAGCCGATGAAGGTGCCGTCGTTCTTGAGCAGGAAGTAGCGGGGCCGCCAGGTCTTGATGTACTCCCCTGAGGACACAACACGTGAGGCTGCTGCTGCTGGGCCTGCAGCCTTCCTCCCGTAGACCCCGGCACAGCCAGGCCAACCAGGCCTGGCCAACCGGGCACCTGGACAAGGGGAGAAGGGCCCAGCTGCCGGGAGGCTGGCCCAATCCATGGGGCCTTCCTGGAGGAGGTGGCACCCAGCCAGTGTGTCCTAACAGGCACTGGCAGCAGCTCAAGCACTGGCTCCAGCCACCTGCTGGAGGCATCAGGGCCAAGAACTCTCCCCGCCCACTCTGGGTCCAGCCATTAGTCAGCCGAGACAGTGACTCTGGTGACAATGACAGGTGGGCAGCTCACCACAGCTGACCCCCGGCCAAGGGGATGGAACCGGCATCTGGCAGTGAGAAGACAGCACCACGTGCTGGAGACTCGGTCTCGCCTGGCAGATGCAGGCCGGCCTGCAGCCCTTGGGACAGCACTCACCACGCAGGCGCCCAGAGGCAACCGAGCCCTGAAGCCCTGGACCCCTGCCCCCCACCCATGGGTCACCCAGGTACACGGCAGAGTTTCCCGCGAGTTTTGTGACATCAGCCGTAAACAGGCGTTCACACAGAAGCGAGCAGATGTCCTCTGTGATATTCGAGCGACTGTCATTTTTCATACTGACACCCAGAAAAAATGTTTCATTTACATTTTGCAGACCAAGGAGTTTGAACAACAATGGAAAACTTACTAATGAGGCAGCCGCTTCCTTGGAGGAGCCAGCAGGCAGGGAGGGGGTGGGGTCCCCGGACTCTGGGCCAAGCTGAGCCCGACAAGAGTGGCGAGGCCCCTGGAGCCACCAGAGCCACCCGCCACTTGGGCCAGTCCTCCCCTTCCAACCTCGTGCCTCTGGGTGTGGCCTCCAGGGTCCCTCGCTCTCTGTGACCCTGGGCTGCGGGGCAGTGGGGAGAACCCCATTGAAAGGAGGGCTCCAGCTACTCCTAGCGCCCTTCCTTGGGGAGCCCACCCACAGGGGGTGTCGCCACCAGGGCCAGGCAGCTGCAATCTGGGGACCTGGGCCACCCCAACACACTTAGCAGGGTCTCCACCCAGTTCTGCCCTCCAAGTCCCTGGGGACAGGCAGCTGCAGTCTGGCCCCACATCCAGGCCCACGAGGTGCCACCAGCCTCCCAGGTGCCCCTTCCCCTTCGGTGCTGGGGGTGGGAACAAGCAGAGCGGGCTGGGGAGGGGCGTGCCCACCGCCCCGTGCGGTGCTGTGCCATGCCGTGTGGTGCGGCCCACCGCGCTCATCCCTCCCCCCTGCCTGCGCGCCAGTCTGTAGCTGTCTGGCCCTGATGGAGTGCCTCCCGTCCCGCCAGCTGCCGCTCCCCGGGACGCTGACTGCGCGGGGAGAGTGATGAGCGCTGCATCCGCGCCGCCTGAGCATCCATCTTGATGCGCCAACTGTGCCGGCCCCACTGTGCCCAGCGCGACCCCCGGCACTGCACCGAACCTGCAGTCAGGGACAGCCCACACTCGGCAGGATCCGCCCACCAGGCTGGGTCGCCCTGGCACCCAGGACCCACCTCAGCCAAGTGACCCTGCCCCACTAGCCACCCCAGGGCTGGAAAGGTTCTAGAATCCAGAGCTGGGAGGGGGCCCAAGGGAGCAACACCAGAGGAAGGGGCTGAGGGGAGGGCACCCTGCCCGGGTGAGCCGTGAGGAGGGGTCTGGGGGAAGGGCCATGAGCACTGTGGGGGCCAGGGCCAAGGCTCAGGGGCGCAGGCCCTTCTGCAGCGTCCTGGCTGCCAGCAGCACCGCTGGGCCCTGGGCTGTGGCGCCTGCACACAAGCTCAGCCCCAGGACAGGGCTCCCGGCAAGTAGGCCCCAGCACCGCAGCAGGCGAGCACGTGTCCAGGGGCCCGTGGAGCCCTCACTGGGTGGGCAGAGACACAGGCAGGCAGCAAACGGGAAACCCGAGTCCCCCCTCAGCACGCCACTCCCTAGACGGGGTCCCCCGCCTCTCCCTGGGGCCACATGCTTGCCCACACCCAGGGATGTCTCCAGGCACTGGGCAAGCAGCAGGGACTGGGCACAGGGCGAGTCTCCTGCGTCCTGTCACTCACACCCCTCCGCCCAGGACCCAGGAAGGGCCCCCATTCCCACCCCATGCAGCCCAGGGCCCCGGTGCCACCAGCTGGGCTCCCCAGCCGGGAACACTCCACACTGGCTGCCAGGAAACAGGAGGGAGCCACAGCCAGCCTGGGCCTGAGCTGGGGCAGGTGCGGGGGCTCCGAGGCCCGCCCCACCCAACTGCTAGCTGGGTGGCAGGCGGGCAATATGGGCACAACCCACAGCCCCTCCGACACCTTGTCCTGCAGAGCCCCCACCGGGGAGCCTGAGCCCCCAGGCCAGGCTGGCCTCCTGCAGCGAGGGCTCCGGGCCTCAGGAGGCAGCGCCCTGGGTGGACTGGGGCCTGCAGCTTAGCCCAGCCCCCGTGGCCTGATCAGGGTTCTCCACCTCCTCCTGCCACCCAGGGCCCCTCCACTGAGCCCCCTCGGCACCCTCTGTGTGGCCTCCCCAAGGGTCCCTTCCACTGTCCTGATCCTCTTGGGAGCCACTCGATCCCACAGGGCTGCAGGACTCCAGACAGAGGGGTGACTCCTGACCGGCTGCGGCCACTCTCACCCTCGGAGCCACGGCCCAGGGCTCGGGGACAGGACCGCGTGCGCCCTGGCGCAGCGCTGCAGGCGAGGCAGAGGCAGCTGCCCACTGTGGGCAGCCTGAGGGCCAGCTTGCCGCGCCCAGGTTCCCTGACACACGGCCCCTGGGCCGCGGCCACCTGGGTGCCACGCCCTGCGCCCCCGAACACCCTCTGCAGTCCCCAGTTCTCAGGGAAACTGCTGGATAGACACTTTGCCGCAGTGGCTGTGGCGGTGGCAGGCGCTGGCAGGGCGCCAGGCGGTGCCGGGCTGCTTCTCCGCAGCGCAGTGAGCCCAGCAGGCCCGGGGAGCGCCGCCAGCTGACAGCGGCGACCGCGCGGTCCCCCGCCGCCGACACATCCATCGCACCGACAGCTGCCGGGCGCCCATTTGCCTTCCCCAGTGCAGTGAGCAAACGGCCCTGCTGACGGCAGCCCATGCGTCGCCGCCTGCCAGGCAGGGGTCACCTCAAGGGGCCCCGCCGACTGTGCCCAGGTGGGTCCCGCATTCCCACACCAGCAGGGCACCTGACCAGGGTCGGGCGAAGGAGGGGCCGCACCCCACCCCCGGTCTGTCAGCCAGCATGGACAAGGGAGGACAGAAGGCAGGAGCGGTGGTGCCTCCGGGCCCAGCAGAGGCTCTGATGCGCCGGGTCCCGATCCCGCCATCCTCCCAGAAGGCCCCAACCAGGGAAAGGCATGGGGCTTCCTGGCTGGCCAAGGCGGCAGGAGAGGGAGCCGGACAGGGGCGAACAGCCCAGAGCTCCAGCTGCCCAGAGGACAGGTGGGGCGCTGAGCCACCACCCCCAGTGCACACACCCCTGGGAAAGGACAGAAGCACCCCCAGGCCCCTCCCAGGCTCTGGCTGCTGACGGCACCTGCCACAGGGACAGGGACATGTGCAGTCCCCAGGGGCGCTGGCCACGCCTGTGACCCCCCTCCTCCCTGCAAACCCTCAGAGGAGTTGGCACCACGCCCCTGCATGGTCCCAGATGGGCCTTCACCCTCAACACCCACAGGAAAAGGCCCCTTCTGCGGGGGGGGGGGGGGGCGGGGGGCCAGGCCAGGAGGGACCACGTCCTCCAGAGACGGCCCTCACCTTGCAGCCCTGACTTGGAGCCACAACCGCAGGGGGACGTTTTCTCGGCCCCTCCCCTGCGGTGACGGGGTGGCAGGCCGTGTGCCGCCCCCACCCCCATGTCGTCTCACACTCCCTGGCCTCACCCCATACCCCAAGCTCAGCTGCCCCAGCCAGAAGGCTCCCCCATAAGTCTCTGCCTGGGATCCCCCAAAGGCACCCTTCAGCGCCCCAAGACCCACCACAGATGGGGCCACCACCAGGGCCTCTGGGCCAGCAGGATCGCTGGGGAGACGGGTGAGGGGCTGTGGTCTGAGGCCACCGGGGCACCCCACCCGAAGCCCCCATACCCACCCCATGCCTCTCAGCTGCAGGTCTGTGCTTCTGACGGTCATGAGCTGCTGCTGTGGGCAGGAGGGACGGGTGCGAGGGAGGGGTTGGGGGGGACACTGCCAGGACGTGGCCTGTCTCCCGCCCGCAGCCCCACGCCCTTGGCCAACCTGCCCAGGGCCGGGTCTGGGCCGAAGGCCTTCTGGGGGGGCTGTGGGGCAGGCTGGGGTGGGCACAGCGTGCAGGCAGAAGCAGCAGCATGTGCCCAAGGGAGGGGGGGCCGGGAGTGGGCACGGAGACAGCTGGCAGCTCCAGTTCCAGGCAGGCCCTCAGGGAGGGGCCGGCCCTGCGCCTGGCGGGTGTACCTGGGCTCAGGGGACACCAGCAGGAGGGACCAGCTCTGAGACCTGGCCTCATGGCACTTCTAGGAACCGGCCTGATTCGACCCTGCCAGCTCTTGGGTGCAGGCAGTGGGGGGTGGGGCCCGCTGGGGCTGCACCCTGTCCCCCAGCCCCTCCCAGTCCAGTCCTGAGCTTCCCTCCCGCACACACCCTGCTGCCCAGGGCGGCTGAGAGCCACCAAGGCCCTCCCCGCTGCGATCCCCGTCACATCTGGTCCCGAGCAGGGCAGCTGTGCCCGGGACACCCAGCACCCAGGAGGGAGGCAGCAGTGCCACTCACTGGGGACCCCCAGGCACGGGCCCAGAGCCGGGCGGACCGTGGCCCCTCACCCCCACCCCCTGCAAGAGGCCCAAGCTTCCTCTTTTGTTGTTTGTTTTGAAGGGAAAACTCAACACACTCCCAAAACAGGAAACTCAGCCCCACGCGGCTGGCCCAGCCCAGCCACAGCCACGCACAGCCACGCGCCACGGCGAAGGCGCCTGCCCTCCCCAGCACAGCCAGCGAGCAGAGGTCCCGTGCCTGCGCCCCCTGCGAGCCTGGCAGCCTGTGCGGACCTACTGCTCCGGGGGCAGCTCCTGACCCTGTGACATGGGGCATGACACAGGCTGCCCTGTGAACGGGGGGCCGAGGAGACCCAAGCCTCAGCCACAGGGCAGGGCCTGCATGAGACCTGGGGCCGCCCCCAGGGCCCCACAGAGCCCTCACATAGGCAGCCCCTGTGCGACGCCCACCGCTTGCCCCTTGGGGCCACCATGGCAGTTTGCGCTCCAAGTGGGCCAGACAGGCCCCCAGGCCGTGTCCCTGGTGTGTCCTGGGCAAATCACTGCCTCCTCCCAAGCTAGGCGGGTGGTGCGCTCCACAGCCCCCAACGCCCTGTCAGCAAGGTGGGACCGCCACGGCCCCATCTCAGGGCCACACTAGGAGCACAGGTGACGGCCACTCCACGATGAGAAGCGGGGACTGGCCATGACTGAGGGCCTGGCACGGCTCCTGGGATGCAGGTAAACTGAGGCGCAGGTACCCAGCAGACCACGCAGGTAACCCCTTCCAGGCATGGTCCCAGGGACAGGGGAACCCCATGGCCGCAGGCAGGTGCTCCTC
>PVJI01012403.1:0-51808 GCA_004026765.1 Micronycteris hirsuta | reverse complement strand
AGCTAACAAGACAATAAGATGAATTAGAGGAAGATGGAGATGGAGGAGAAATAGAGAATAATTTGGAGTGTTGGAGTACTGGTTTGAGTGTCTAAATGCATGATGATGGTACCATTCATTGAAGCAGGAAGCACTGGGAGATTAGATCTAGATTTAGAGAAGGAGATGCAAGATATCAGTTTTTGAAATACTGAATTGGAGACGCTCTTAAAATATCCAAGTGGCAAGTGAGGGGAATTTTTGATATACAGATTTAGAGCTCAGAAGGGAGATCTGACTGGACATTGAATAAATTTGTGGGACATCGGGATATAAATAGTAACTGAAGTCAAGGGCAGGGAGACTTTGAGGAGGGGAAAGGGATTCCTAAGATGAAGCCTTGAAAGATTCACTATTTAAAAGACATATATTTTTAGATGATCGCACAGCATAGCATAGACATAGTAGTCAAAGACATGGGAGGGAAAGTGTGGTGTCAGAGAATCCAAGGCTATTTACTAAGCCTTCACTCTATGGGCTTTACTTTACTAAGAGGACAGGGAAATGATGTTTTAAGATGATTTAATGATGTCCACTGGATTTAGCAATATGAAAGTTACCAAGGACCTTCTTCTCAGTAGTCATTGTGGTAGGGGCATGAAAGCAGAAGCTAGTATGTTAGAATGGGCTGAGGAAAAAGTGGGAGGTGAGGAAGTAGAGGGGCCTTTGGAGATAATTATCAAAATTTTTGGCTAAGAAGGGATAGCATAGTATGTAGATGGCACAGCGAGGTATGAGAGTTAGAGTTCTGTTGTGGATAGCGCTGTTCATGTTGCTTGTTTGTTTGGCTTTGGTGGCAGAGATGTGGGCCTGGAGCTGGCAAAGATCAGTGGATGAGATCACTTAAGAAAAACATAAAAGGAGAAGAGAAGATGATCCAGGAAAAACACATTTAGGAAATATTGTCATTTAAGGGAATGTAAAGGACAGATTCACTAAGATCTAGAGAAAGAGCAGAGCATAGTTCCAGGGAAGCCATGGAAAGGGAGCGTTTCGAGGAGAGGGAGATCCATGGGGTCAAATGTGCTGGGAGCTTAAAGAGGATAAGGACTGAGAAATGTTCATTGGCTCGAGTCGACGGTCATAATGGACTGGGGTAGAATTGGTTCCCTGCAGCCATAAATTAAAGTACAAGGGGCAGTCTTTTCACAAGGAATTTTCATTAAGTGGAGAGTGAGCCTAGAAATAGGCAAGAAGTCAAATGGACCTTTGGGATTTTGTATTTGTAAGTGAGTTGGAAGAGACTTGCGGATAATTAAATGTTGATGAGAAGGAAGAGACTGAATAGACAGAGAGAGCGGATAAGAAAAGAGCGAGGGGTGTGATAATGAGGAAGAGAGAGAGCAAGTGAAAGGAGTAGGCTAAGGAGAGGGGACACATTGCTCTCCTCTAGTATCAAACAACAGGAGGGATGGTGATGAAAACGGGGGTGGTTGTGTTATTGATGGCAGAACATTGAGAGAGTTAACACCACGGTGGGCTCTTCTTTGATAAATAAGAAACAAGGTCACATTCTAAGAAAGAATCAGGGATAAATATATAGAAGGCTTCAACTGTCTTTGCAATATTTTATTTCCTGACTGGGTGGTGGGTATGCATGTGAACTTCATTCTTTATACTTTTTCATATGTCTGAAATATTTTATTTGTAAAAACAGTAATGGGAAATATGGTAGAGCCAGAAATTTGGGGAAAACTATGATTTGAAATAACTGATATAACAGAAAGAGCTGGCTAGGGTGACACAGGATGCTGGGCAGGCAGCACCCTAGTTGATGTTAGAGACCATGAACTTACAGTGGATTGCCAATTGTTCACCAGATCACTTCCCTTTCCTCTTGGGTCACCAGCTGGCTGCATTTGCCAGCCTAACACACAGCTACTGTTGGAGCCTGGACCAAAAGAATATGAGATTCAAATATATAAGCCCTCTTCGTGACTCTCCAGAATCCTCCTATATGTGGCCTTTCATTTCTTTTTTCATTAGATGGTTGGATAGAAAAAACTCCAAGGACTTAGAGAAGATGGAGCCACAACAGGGCAGGAGCCTGGGATTCTGAGACAGCCATTGGAGAGGAGGTGCCCAGGAGAATCGGGTGAGTGAGGATATACATGATGCTCTCTTACTCATTTTTACTATGTTAACCTGGGAAAATGTGGGGATGGTTTGTCACAGCAGTTACTCTGTCCTTGGACTCATCTTCACAAGTGTGTGATTTTTTCCCCAATAATGCTGAACAGTCATGTGCAGACACTGAGAAGCATTAAATTACATTGTTGGCGTTAGATAATTGAACGGGATGGCCCAGAGGGCAAAAGAATGAAAGGAGTAATGAATGAACAATTGGATTTGTGAACAATTAACACTCACTGAATAATGAGCATATAACTAATTGGGACTCCCATTTGGAGACGGAGGACTTGAGAAACGTAAAGAGTGCAGTTGACATTTCACCAACAGAAAGCAGATTCCTGTCCTTGGGAAGGCAGGAGGGAAAGTGCTCCTCACCCTTCTAAGCTGGAGTTACAACAGAATATGGGATTCCATACAACTGCAGTTCGTGAGGGGCCAGGACCTGCACAACCATAAAATCTCACTACGGAGGACCCAGAAGGAAAAAGCCCCTCCTCCTGCAGCTGCATCCGGAAGACTTTGTGGAGGAGAACCACCCCTCTGTTTCGGGGAGGAGCTTCTGGTCCCAGGTCAGGGCATTGAATTCACTGGTCCTGGTAGACTCACTTTCACAGATGGAACACAGAGAACCTGATCTGCAGAGGTGGAAACCCTGTGGAATCCCTAAGTGCAGGGGCCCTTCTCTATCTTAATTTGCCCA
Organism: Micronycteris hirsuta; assembly: GCA_004026765.1. Classification (NCBI taxonomy): domain Eukaryota; kingdom Metazoa; phylum Chordata; class Mammalia; order Chiroptera; family Phyllostomidae; genus Micronycteris; species Micronycteris hirsuta. The sequence continues at coordinate 48,936 of PVJI01012403.1, read as the reverse complement.
TGCCAGGGAACTCCTCTTTGTAGGCCAGTTCTGCCTGCAAGACTTCCCACTGCGGGATCACTCTCAGGGCCTGGGCAGAGAGAGACCTTCCAAAACCGGTGCGAGCAACCCAGTCCCCAGCAGCCTTCCTTTCCACTCCCCTATTCCTGCCAACTGGGTCTTCATTTGTCCCACAGAATCCATCCAGTACAGGGTAATATGAAGAGAGAAGCTGAGGTTGAAGAAGAATCCAAATTTTGTAAATAATGGAAATAGCCCAGGCTCTGGACCTCAAAAGGCTTGAGTTCAATCACTTAAACTGGTTTTGTGGTCTTTGGCGGGTCACATGATTAATCTAAAATGAAGATAAATATGTCCACTTCGCAGGATCATTTTAAATATTGTCAATGACTCAGGTAAAGATGTCTGGAACATAGAGATCTTCATATAAATGATGATTGTTTTGTTGTTGAGGGGGTATTTCTTGGATTACTTCCAGGCAGCACACTCACACTCTCTGGAAGGGAAACAGGGAGGAGGGTATGATTCAGGTGGAAGGTTTTTCTTAAGGAGTGCTCATCTGTGCTGGCCTAGATGCTCCATCCGTCCTCTGTCCTGACCCACGCCCAGTGCCTCTGCACACGGTGTCCTTCTGCACGTCTTCTCCCAGACTAGTGCGAGGCTCATGTTTTTCTCACTTCCTTCAAGTCTTGGCTCCCGAGTTCCATCGTCATGGAGGCCTTCTCTCCTCACCCGTCTCTCCACAGTAGCATTCCCCAGCTGTCGCTCTCTATCTCCTTACCTGCCTCAATGCGCTGCGTGGAAATGGCCACAATGTGCAAATCAGACCCTGTGTTTCCTTGCCTGTTCGTTACTCCCCCTCTGGAACGTGAGCTCCACCGGGGCAGGGGCCTTCGGTATCTTCACAGTATCCCCAGTGCCCAGCATGTAGTAGATGCACAAATATGTTTAAACGAATGAATAAAAAATTTAAGAGGTCTTATTAAATGCAGCATTTTCACCCATTCCACAGCAGCTATTAAATAATCATAAAAGCATCTATTATTCACGTAATTTTCTCAAAATACTAAAGGACTTATGGAAAAAGTTATTTATGCTTTTTCTCATAGTAGAGCATAATCTAGCCTCCCATTCACAAAAGAACCTTTTGATTTTTCTGTAATAGGGGTCCCTGGTTGGGTCAGATTTCAAAGTCCGATAGATAAGACACACTTATTTGTTTATATCAACCTATTTTCTTGGGAACTTGGAAGTGAGGGTAAAGGTATACTTAACCCTGACCACCGTTTGAGTTCAGACACATGTAAATGAGTTCAACACCCTGGCGAGGCCCCAGAGAAGGCCGGATGACAGGCAGAGGGACCAGTTCCCCGTGAGTGCATTTAGGATGATGGAGATCAACTCCAGAACAAGCAGCCAGACCTAAGAGTGAGAGCACATAGTACCTTTAGCTCTCCTGGGAACTCATCACCCCTGTGGTATGATGAGCCCAAGAAGGCAGAAGAACCGTGAGTGTGAGTGAGAACTGTCGGTTCCCTAAATCTTATGACACATTTCCCAAACAGCCTGGAAGTGAGACAGCCCCAAAGCGAGGCTCCTTTTCACCTTGAAGGGGCCTGTTTGGATGCTGCCATTAAGGGATGCTTAGGAACGAGGTTTTGGAAGCCAGCAGCTGTGTCTCTGTGTCAGGAGCAGACATGACACCCCTGTGCTGGGCTGACAGGGCTAGCTGGGTTGTGGAAAGTTCCACAGAGACAGCAAGTCTCCGGCTCAGCAACACCGAGGTGGCAGAGGCAGCTATAACCAGTGATGACCCCACGGTACAGCCCTCTGCAGAGATTCAGGGCCTGCACTTTCGGAGGCCTCCCCTGGGGCAGCCACAGCAAGCTGGAGCTGAGTCTGGTAAACAGGCATCTACAAGGCCTTCAGGACCCCCCAAATTCCTGGAGAGGGAAATCTCCAAGGCACTGACATTTCTGTGCAAGCAAATGGGAGCAGGGAGCTAAGGGATATCTGGTATTAATCTTAATCGATCCATATTTGTAGTTAATACTCATAAAACCACGTTTGTCCTCACAAGCTGGTAGAAATGGGAACAGTTGGGGTGGTGCACACACGGCAGTGACCCAAAAGGCTCAGATTCCATTGGAAGATGTACAATAGCATATATGTACCTCCGTGGCTTAAGACAAATATGCCAGCCCATTCTAATAAAAGTCTGGAAGAGAAGGGCGGCTTTGACATTCGAGCCAAATTGAGACATTTAATTCCTATTAGATGCAGGTCGGTTTTATTAAAGTGAAAACAATTTGAAGGGAAACTCAATAATATTGAAATCTTCCTTCAATTAATGAATAATGCTTATTACTTGTTGCCGGATATACAGTTCTCAGATGATGAGCTGTTTGCAAGATGAGACATTTAGCAAGCCTGTGCAGCAGCAAAATTAGAAAAAGGGTAAGGTATATTATACTCTAATATAAATATATTGTTATAAGATTTATCTTACAAAGAAAAAATATCTGTAGGAAAGAAACCTTATTGCCTCTCCCCTGCCAAACCATGGCAAACTAACTGAACTTCTAAGTGAGGAGGAGGCAGACCCTCTGATAAGGGGCAGAGAGTAAATACTGTTGACTTTCTTCGTCCCGTCTCTGCCACAGACATCCTGCTCATTAGTGAATGTAGCGTGAAAGCGGCCTTAGACAACGTGTGAACAAGGGAGTGTGGCCGTGTTCCAACAAGAGTGTGCTTACGTCCACTGAAATCTGAAGTTCATACACTTTCCATGTGGTACCAAATATTAATCTTTCTGTTCGTTTTTTTGTTTGTTTGTTACCACTTAAAAAAATATAAAGACCCTTCTTAGCTTGTAGACCACACGAACACAGATGGCAAGCCAGATTTGGCCAGCGGGCAGTAGCGTGTTCGCCCCTGTTCTAGGGTTTGCCATTTCAAGGCTTGCTGCAGGTTCCCTTGAAGCTTTGGCAGATACTCTCGCAGGCACCCCCTGCAGCGAGTGCTGTGTGCTCACCAGTCTGCCTGCTTTCTGTTCATGGTAACCTCAAAGTCTGGTTGAAATGATGATCTCTGTTTCCCTTATGACCTTCCTCTCACCTGTCTTTCACCTTCCGCCCCAGCCAAAGCTCTTGGGCTTGCTTAATCTACAAACTCCTAATACCTTCCTGTAACCTGGTTACCTCCCAGATGTCTTTATTAGTAGCTCTGCGTTGTGCATCAATGGTATGGGCTGAGAGAGCCAAGGTAAGTGATAGCGAAATGAATTCTAGTTCACTTTGAAAGAGCCAATCAACTCACAGTGAGCAGGCTTTCTTAATAAGAAAGCCATTTCTAGGGTTGTGTTGCCCATCCCTCCCCACTTGATCTTTTGGTGTGCTGGCCAGCAGGGATTACTAGAGTGACTGCGCATCTTACAATTGCAAAATAGAGCAGAGAAAATGGCTTTCATGTTCATTTTGCCAGAGAAATGCAAATGTGATTTCTTCAAAATGAATTGCCACCACTAAAATATTCCAATGGCCTTGACTTGCAAGGAAAGAGGTGTGTGTGTGTGTGTGTGTGTGTGTGTGTGTGTGTGTGAGAGAGAGAGAGAGAGAGAGAGAGGAGAGAGAGAGAGAGAGAGAGAGAGAGAGAGAGAGAGAGAGAGTGAGAGAGTTAGTTCAGTGACATGCATGAAAGCTCTGAGCTTCTCCTCAGCATGAAATTCACAGCTTCACCTCCCAGATTTCCCAATTGCTTGTTTGTAATTCCTGGGAATGTATCTTCCTGATTTATTCATAAAACTAAATGCATTGATGTGTACTGTGCGCCGGGCACTGTTCTAGGACCTTGGGGTTCATCAGTGAATTAAATGGACAAAGATCCCTTTCCTTGGAAGGTTTATATTGCAGTGTGGAACGATGTAGAAACAATAGATGACAGTTAAGTCATTCAGATGGTGTGTTAAATGGTGGTAAGTGCTAGTGAGAAATAAAACTCTTATCACCTTTTAACAGATGTTGAATTATAATCTTGTGTACCTGAAAATTATCTATTGTTATTAACCAATGTTACCCTAATACATTTAATAAAAATAAATAAAGGAAATGGGGACCAGAAGTTCTTGGACTTGAGGCTTCTAGGCTTAAAGAGGGTGGTCAGGTTAGGCCTGTTCAGAGGTTGACATTTGAGCGAAGAATTCAAGGGGGTAAAGGAGTTTTCCATATTGGTGCCTTAGTTAAGAATACTCAGGCAGAGAGGGAACAGCTAGTGCAAAGCGCCTGAGGTAGCAGTGTGCACGGTGGACCATTTGTGAACTATTCCTGCATTAGAAGTTTGACTCTGAGAGCTTCCTCTGTTATGAAATTACTAGCACCTTTAGACCCTCTCCCAAATAAAGGAACTCAAACCAGCTCTTTGATCCCCCACTTTTAGATTACTCTCAAATGAGATAGCACCACGGTAAAAGTTCCTTGCTCCGAACTTAATCGACTCCCCAGATCCCCGTCTCTTATGCTGAGATGAGTGGTAGCATAAGAAAGAGATGAAGATCTGAAATTGGACAGGTAAAAGTTGAAATCCCAAGCCTGCATATTAAAAGGCATGGGACTCGGTGCAATCTGAGAGCTTCAGTTCCCTCAACTATCACAACAACACGTGAACCATAAGGACTTTTATAAAGATTGAACAGAATAATACACATCAAAATAATAATAATAATAATGGTAGCAGGAGGAAAGTTTGGAAAGTGATGGATATGTTTATGGCCTTGATACTGATGATGGTTTTCTCAGTGTATTCTTATCCCCAAGCTCAAGTTGTATTAAATATGTACATATCTCAATTAAATGGTTTAAAAAATATAAATAAGGCCTGGCTGGTGTGGCTCAGTGGATTGAGCAATGGCCTGTGACCTAAAGGTTTGCCGGTTCAATTCCCAGTCAGGGCACATGCCTGGGTTGCAGGCCAGGTCCCCAGTGGGGAAGCAAATGAGAGGCAACAACACATTGATGTTTCTCTCCCTCTCTTTCTCCCTCCCTTCCTCTCTCTCAAAATAAAATAAATAATATATATTATATATGATATATATAAATAAAAATTGAATAGTGCACGGAAAAATTTGTCATAGGGTCAAACATATTTACTATAATTATTAGGTATTATTTTTGTACTTTCTACCTCGAAAAGTAACTTTGATGTTTTCTAAGACACTCAATAGACGGACTTTAATTGCCCAAGATTTACATGTTGCATTTGTCGAAAGAAATTGATCTCAAGTGCAATAAAATATCTGTCTAAGGTAAATCTGGATCCTCTACTCTCCGTATGAACTTACAGTGATACCCTCACCCTCAGTTTCTCTGATGAGCCTTGTACATAAAACCATTATTGTCTTCAATGCTTACTATTTACATCAACATACACTCAAGGGGAAAAATGATCATGGAACCAGCTGCTTTTTTTAAAAAAACTTTTATAATAATTTATTCTCTTTGTATTTTATAGAATTTTTGAAATTACATGATCAAAATCTCTTTCAGAGAAAATTGCCCAAGATGAGAATCTTACCATGGATAGAGTTCTGTAAATCTTGCACAAATAATTGCCATAAAATGTAATGAAAATCTGTTCCAAAACAGTGCAAATCAAAGAACAAGAAATAGCTACCGTGCCAGCAGCAGCAGTAAGAAGGAGAAAAACCTACCATATTTTGTAAATAAGTGTGAGGATTTGAACTAATGGACATAAGAAAGGGAGAAAATAAGCACAATTCCATGCCTCGGAGACTGTTATTTAATTAAGCAAAATGATAACAGGCCTCCAGTTAGGACATAGCCTCGTGTTCTTGGCAGTTTACACGAAGAAGGAGGGAAGGAGCCAGAGTAATAACTAGACTGAGATAAATTAATGTTTTCATTTCTGGTGAGCTATCCCACGCACATTAGTCGGTATCGGTAGACTGCCTCTCTGTGCGCTTCTAAAAATGGATAGACTGAGCAGAAAAAAACGTTTTCCTCTCATCTTACAGTCCACAGGCTAATTGCATTACATGAACGGAAATGAATAACCTTCCTCCAAAGCCTTTCTAAACTTTCTTAACAAAAGCTTCGTTCCAGGATGCACGCAGCAGACACATTCTAAGTGACTGCTCCCCAAAGCCAGGTCTTTTCAAGCATTCTGGGAGGAAGGAGTGAGTCATTGAAGGCAAACAGGCTTTGCCACTTGGCAACTGTGTGATCTTTGGCAATGTACTTGAACTTCTCTGTCTCTTTTTCCTTGTTTGTGAAAAGGAGTAAAATGATACTATCTTCCAAAAGCAACTTCCCAAGGGGGGCTTGGGAAGTATACCCCAAGGACCTCCATAATTTCCATGAACCACCCATCCCCAATGCCACCGCAAGTAAAAATATACTAAGTGAAAATAATATGGTTGCCTTGAACACAAAGCTTCAGACTAACATTCTTCCTTCTCGCTTTCTGCATTCGGCCCACATGGAAGGAGATCACTGTTTCTAAGAGCCTGCCACTTCACAAATCTCAGTTAAAACATTTTAGGTGTACATTGCACAAGTCCATTCAAACCAACTAAGCTAAAGTTTATGAGAGGGATACTCGTTTATCTCTTAGAGTCCAGAGAAAATCAAAACTGGGAACTGGAAAACTGTCAGCAACCCGGGGGGGTCTCTGAGTTCTTCCTTCTGCCTCTCTCTACGTATGTATTTCCACATTTGATGTTTGAAAATCAAAAGGGGACTCTAGGACACAAACTTTAGAATATTAACATGAAAACTTATTTTCCTTCGATTTGAGAGTTCTGATCCATTCTAGAAACAGTGGCCAAAAATTTTAAGTAGACAATGCAAGTGTCGTCTACACAGATGGTGCCCTGTTCAGCAAGACTAGTGGGCTGGTCTCACAAAGCAAGCACATTTTTGTCTCCCGTTGCCCTCTTTACATTCCCATAGGTGGGGCTACCTTTTCCCTGTCCCAGGCATTAAAACTGGGAAATGCAATGACTTTTCCATCTATTCTTAGGTACTGCGAAGTCTACGGTCACTTTAAATCTCAGAACACAATCTCCAATCAGAGTGGTCAGCCCCATGTGATAATGAACCCTTCAATCTTCATTTGAAGGTCCTTGTTCCCCTCCCCTGGCTCTACTCTGCAGGTGAAGATTTGCCCCCAGCACTCTTGATGAGCTGCTGTAAATGCCTCTGCTCACTCCCCGGCAACTTGCTCTCCTCTGGAGGATTGTCTTGGGCAGTTGGAGTGGCCTTGCTACAGGTGCCTGGGAGTTTCTCCCACCGCAGCCGCCTTAGGACTGCAGCCGAAGCGCTGATTCCTTGTTCAGGGTGACCCGCCTCTGCGATGCTCTTCATGTTCCAAAGCTCCCCAAAGGATCGATCCAAGGCTACACTGTACCTAACACCAATTCTTGCTTAATCTCTCCCCTTCACTATCCTCTCACTTCTTTACAGACTTTGTCTCTAAGCACTTTGTCATCAATTACTTGCACAAAGTCCCTGTCTCAGGTTCTATTTCTGGAGAATGCAATCTAAGATAGTTACATGTCATTCCTTAGTTCTGCCATCAGCGCTTTTAGTTATACCTGTTACACCACAAGCTGATCATCCTACATTACCCTGGTCCTCTTCCATCGGAACAATAATGAAGTCTCCCTGAACAGTCTTTAATAGTCATTAAGGCAGCACTTTACCTCCAAAACTAAAAAAAAAAAACAAAACTTCGCAGTTCTAGTTCCTTCCTATTTTCTCTTCTGTCTCTGATTGCTTCCTGCCAAAAAGGAGAGAGATCGATGCTGTTTTTATTTTTAATTTTCTTCTTCCTTTTAAAATCATATATTTGGCTGTTCAATAGCTAACTCTGAATACCAGCATTTTCTAGTAAATCAGAAAGGAGGATAATCTGTCAACTCCGAAAGAAAAATCAAACCAAGATGCACAAGCACAATAAAAAAGAATTCCATTTTCTCCAGGTCATTCACCTACATCATTCCTTCAGAATGGAAACAAAGCAAAGGAATTGCTTTGTGCTGCCAGTTAGCCTGGCCCAAAAGGAAGCCGAACAGGGAAGACGAACTCAGAGTTGTCTACACTAAAGTGAAGGCTTTCTGTGAGTAAATCATGTGCATTACTCATAGATACAGAGAACGGACTGACAGCTGTCGGTGGAGAGGGGCATTGCGGGGCTGGGTGAAAAAGGTGAAGGGATTAAGCAAAGGAAAAAAACCAGACAACCGTGTGGTGCTGGCCAGAGGGAAAGGAGTGGGGGAGGTAGAAGATAGAAGGGGGATAAATGGTGATGGAAGGAGACTTGACTTGGGGCGGTGAACACACAGTGCAATATACAGATGCTGTAGAATTGTATGTCTGCAGCCTATATAATTTTATTAACCAATGTCACCCCAATACATTCAATAAAAATGAAAAAGTAAAATAAAATGCGTAAGAAAAGGTCACCCTTGATTCTTTTCACTCAGTTCTGAAATAGAATAATGTCTTATTGCCAAGAAGAGCATTTTATCCAAGTGTGAATTCTAGCCCATAGAAAGGCAACGTTAATCCAGACAGCCTTGAGGGGAAGAGGCAGCCTTAAATGCATGCCACCATACCACCGGAAAAGAGGCAGGAGGTAAGAAAGAAAGTTCTCGATCATGCCCAGCAAACATTTTCTGGAAAGCACCAGATAGGAAATATTTTTGGCTTTGTGGGCCGTACTTTCTCTGTCCCAACTACTCAGCTCTGCCACTATAGCTTGAAAGCAACCCTAGACAATGCTTAAAAGAGTAGGCATTGCTGTGTTCCAGTAAAACTTTATGAATAGACAGAAATTTAAATTTTATACAACTTTAATATATCTCAAAATATTTTTTAATATTCAATACTTTTAATTTTTAACAAAAGTTTAATATATTTTTGAATAAATATTAAAATCATAAATAAAAATTTTAACATATTTCAACCATTTGGGAATGAAAACTATTTTTAGCTCATGGCCCTCTGAGAAAAGGGGATAGGTTGGATTTGGCCTGTGGGCCGAGGTTTGCCAACACCTGCTCTAAGTCATAGAGTAGAATTTCTCCTCTTGAATTCACTCAGGACTGGAAGTTGGTGCTAAATTGAAAAAGTTAGCCCTGGCTGGTGTAGCTCAGTGGATTGAGTGCGGGCTGGGAACCAGAGGGTCCCAGTTCAATTCCCAGTCGGGGCACATGCCTGGGTTGCGGGCCAGGTCCCCAATGAGGGCCATGTGAGAGGCAACCATACATTGCTCTTTCTTCCTCCCTTCTCCTCTCTCTAAAAATAAATAAATAAAATATTTATTAAAAAAAAGAAAAAGTTAAAGTAAGGAATCATAAAAATGATGCTTGTTTTAATAAACTACTGAAAATAACAATACATCCATTTATATGCACCGACTGCGTTTTTTGCCATACGGAGCCATGACTTTCTATTGTAGGAGAAGTTTGCCAATTAGGTTTCGGATGGCCTTCCTTAGTTTTTTCACTAAAGTTTCCAGTTCACTTTAGTCTCAAGTGCAAGTGGAATGTAAAGCTTCTTACAAATTCATTCCAGGTGCAGAATGCATCTAATTTTTACAGGCCTCCCCAATCTTTTATAGTTGTGCCCGCCACGCTGTTTGAGAAACTTGCCTTTGCAAGCATTTTTCCAAAGCATCCAACTCAGTTTCTTAGGACAGCAATTTTCTTCCTTATTAAGTGGAATCATTGCTATGACAAAGAAAAGTGGCATAAATAAGTGTAAATGCAAATGCAGTTGATGCTCAATAAGCCCAGAACCTGCGTGCAAATGGGTGCGTGTGTGTGTGACTGAGACTAGCTGGTCAGGCACAAGCATTCAGTAGGCAGTGGGCAGCAAGCACTGCCTTCTATAGGAGCAAGGGAGTGGCCATTAACCCAGCAACCAGTGGAGTGGAGTATCCTGCCTTCTGACCATGCTCTTCCAGTGCTTGAACTGGATGTGAGGAGGGAAAACAGTGCAAGGCTTTTACATCTTTTCAAAGAAGTTAGTGGAATTGCATTTCCCGGTACTTAAAGCAAGAGTATGCCTAGCTCCCTTCAGAAATAATGTACTTGTCAGTTTCTTCCTTAACAAGGATAAAAGGCCAATTTGAATGCATTCGCCCATGATCTAGGAGGTACATATTGAATCTTCCCAGGCGGTCTCAGTACCCCGCCACAGTCATGGGCACGCTCTGCTTGTAATAGCAGTGGGTGTGAGTTTTATGGATGGAAATTAATACAGCTGTTGAAGAAGTGGCAAGCTGATTAGAGCATAATCATCATGAAAAGATAGTCAAAATGTAGTGGAATGAGCCGAGAGGGAATTAGGCGAGAAGGGAAACAACGGTAGCCTCAACAAAATAATTGCCACATTTCCCAAAATAAACATGTCATCTCTTTAACGATTAAATTCCAATGCTTTTATCTTCTCCAATGTGAATTAATTATACCTATCTTCTAAGATCTCTCCGGCAGAATATGGAATTGCTCTGTAATTCATCCTTGCTTATTGTCATGAAATAAAAGTGCAAGTGGCTTTTAGTGTCCACTTTAGTACATCAGACATTTCTGCTCAACCTCACCTGCTTCCTGATAGGTGCTATGTCCACGCTTACCTGAAGGGATCATCCATTTTCACACTATCCCTAGTACTAATGTAACCTGAGACCATTGACAAACACAATATTTTAGCTCATGGCCATCTGAGAACGGGGGATGAGCTGGATTTGGCCCGTCGGCCGAGGTTCCAACACTTGAACACCGAAGCTACTGACTGAGGCCTCAATTCTACTTTGATCCTTTGGGGAATTCTTCTGATTTTCAGTTTGAGCTCGGGCCCATTGTTGCTCTTCACATAAACACACGTTACAATACCCACGAGATATACTCAAACTTATGACTCCTTTAAAATTAGCTGAATGTGAAGAGAGAGAAGAGGAGAGGGCAAGAATGCTCATAGTTGATCTTCTAACACCTTAAGCTACCATTTTTCTCTCTGAGCTTCAAAGGTGCTCGAAGCTGTCTTCTGAGACACATGAGGTCCCCTTCGTTGTTTCCTTACTGGTCTGTTCTCTACTGAGTTCTCCTGACTAAATGATACATCTGATTTCTCCCTCCCCCTTCCTCTCCCTCTTTATCTCTCATGATCCACAGGAAACACTTCTACTTGCATGTCCTGACTAGGACAGGAGCAGAATGGAGCCCCTTCCAACCTCACCTGTAAAGGCAGCGAGGACCCACAGCTCTATACCAGTCCTCTTCAAAGAAACTTCTTCAACAATCTCCTGTATAAAGTCCTCTCTCTGGTGCCTTTTTATAGCTTTGATATGGCTGACGAGCCCAGGAGTCCTGGAACAAGATCTTGGATTCATTTCCTTAAAAATCACTTAACTAAGATTTGGCTGACTCATTTTGGACTTTCATATCTATTGCAATTTCTTGTCTGGACTGAACTTCAATCTTAACATAGTTACACATGCAAAATTCCATCATCCAGAGACACTCACTGAAAATATTTGTATATCGTAAAGTGTATTTCTCTTAACAAAAATGAGATTATTTTGTAATCTGAACTTTTTCAGTTAGCAATATCTTCTGAGCATCTTCCCCTGTCAATAAATTTCAACATCAACATTTTTAACAGTGAATAGCTATTGCATTATATGAGAGCTACCATTATTTAATCGATTCTTTCTTGACATAGATTGAGGCCGTTTCTTCTTTCTATTATGATAAATGATCCTGTAGAAGACATCTTTATACACTTCAGTCCATTCAATTACTTAACTACTATTTATTGAACACCTATTATAAAAGAGTACCATGATATCTTGGGACAAATTGCTAGAATAGCAGAGTCAAAAGATATGCATATATTAAAGCATTTGATATATATTTTCAGATTGTCCTACAGCTGTATGTGTCTTTGTATCTATGTTTATGTGAGTATGAGAGAGAGTGTGTATTTAATTGCTACAGAAGAAAAAGATTTCTCTTTGGAAACTTCTTTACTATTTGAAGGGGTTAATGCAGTAATGTAATTAACACAAGTTATAAATATATTTTAACGCCAACAAATTTTGGGATCTGCCTTCTTTTACTCTACACTTACATTAGACTTACATTAAAATTACAAAAATAATACTCTCCTTATACACTTTGCCTGCTTTTTCTAATTTTTACATCTTACCACAGCTCAATGATCAAGAACAGAAATTAACAGTAGAGTATTATTAACTAAACTGGAGAACTGACTCAAGTTTCACCAGTTAGTGACCTAATGTACTTTTCTATTCTAGGATCGTATCCAGGATCCTCCTTTGTATGTAGTTAGTATTTCCCCTTTGTATCCTCCAGGGTGCAACTGTTCTTTAGTTTTCCATGTCTCTCATGACCTTGAAACTTGAAAAGTATTGATTTGTTAGTTTGTAGAATGTCCCTCATTTGGGGTTTGCCTGGTGTTTCTAACAATTGAAGGGAAGTTATGCATTTTGGGCAAAAGCGCACCATATCAAGGGGCTTCCTGATTTGATATGTGTTCTGACTGGTGATGTTCACCTTGATCTCTTGAAAATGACATTTTAACTGTGCAGAAGGTGAGTGCAAATAGTATTTACACAGCATCAACTGTATACTGGGCTTACTGCCTTTGTTCTTTCTAGAATTCTTCTAAAGACTCTGTAAAGTAAGTCTCATTATCCCCATTTTATTGAGTCTCTTAAAAATTATGTAGCTTGCCCAAAGTCAGAGAACTCTGACTCCAAAGCCAGGGTTTTCCCAGCTCAGGATAAGTATTTCTTCAACATAGGAAACCACTAGCAGCAAACCCAGGCACGTGGAGGTGCGACTTGCTACCGTTCTAGGGTTTGATTCTCAGTTTTGTTTTCCTCAAGGTAGTCACATTTTCAGAAATAGTCTTATGTTATTGATTAACAAAGGCAAATCGTTAGCGATCAAAATTTATGGGGAATCCCTCCATCTCACATCAAATCACAGTGCCTTCCTCTTGCAGAGGAAACTCTGCAAGATTCGTGATGTTATTTTCTTTTGGGTTATTGTAATGCTGAAGCTGAAAGACAAGTACGAAATAGTTTTCTAAATTGAAGACTGTGACATGTGGTGGTTGTTTCTCACTCGGTCATACGTACACAATACTTGCATCAAACTGATTGTCTGAAAGCCAATGAGTTATTTCTCTCCTCAGACAGTTTGTTTTCCAGGGAAGGAAAACATACAACCCGCAGTGCCTCCATGGCACTTTCCCTTTTGCATAGTTAGTGCCTGCGTCCAGTGAGTGTCCCACATATGTTGGCTGAATGTGAAAGAAGAAAGAAAATGAGGTAATGCAAGGGAAGTGTTTGGCATAGTGCCTGGTACATGGAAAACACTCCATAAATTTTAGCTCTTCTTGCCACTGCTGAAGCTGTCCTAGATGTAACTATTGTTTAACCTGGGGAAGAGAATGTATGGCTGGCTCACCCCCTGCTCCATGAGGCAAAAAGATCAGAGTGCTATAAATTTAGAAAGGTAAATGGCTGGTCTCTGGCCAGTTTGGCAGCTGTTTATCTTCTGTAAGTGCTGGTGTGCTATCCCATTGCAACATAATCTAAAAGTGCCATTATGAACCAATTTGGAAGCAAGGATTGAGCTAAATCAAGGCAATGTGGCAAAGAGTCAGTTAATTCAGCCCAACCACTTTGGTAGTTACTTCTTTTTGGGCATCCCGTCTGAGAAAGTGGCTTTAGCATTTAGGTCATTACAGTGGCACTGGCTAGAGGGCACCATTTTTCAAACTAAGTACTAATGGTATCGGGAGCCCAACATTTGTCGTTGTTGTTGTTGTGACATGGCGGTGCATTGCAAGAGGTTCAGCGGCATCCCTGGCCTCGGCCCACAAGATGCCAGCAGTGCCACCACCCCAGGTGTGACAGCCAAGCATGTCTCCAAACATGTCCATGTCACTCCTGGGGGGCAAAGTCACTCCCCAGAGAACCATTCCTAAAAGGTAATTCCGTATTCAAGGTAGGTGATCATAGATTCAAAGTGGAAGAGTTTGGGGGATGAGAAGCGAAATTCACTGAGCAGCAAGTGCTTGGACGGATATTACCTCATGCATTTCATACAGTTTTCATAACAGGTCTGAGATAGTTTTACGCCCCATTCATGGATGGGAAAGGAGACTCCCAGGAATCAGGTGATTTGCCCAGTTACCCACATGTGGTGGCATGGGCATAACCAAGCCCATGCTTATACTACGGTGCCTTCATGATTCTTGGTTCAAGTGGAGAAGGCTCAGCCTCATCGTGTAGTTCCTTCTGCCCGGGAAGAGGAGAATTACATTTATCAAGTTCAAATGGTTATTGTCTCTCACAATAACATCCACCAGCCTTTTCAAAAGTGTAAATATTTGCCCCTCATCTTTTTATTATTTGTATTGAATTTATTTGAGTCACGTTGGTTAATAAAATGATATAGGCTTCAGGGGTACAATTCTATCATACATTATCTGTATATTGTATTGTGTGTTCACCATACAAAGTCAAGTCTTCTTCCATCTCCATTTATCCCCCCATTACCTTCTTCTCTCTCCCCCACCCCCTTCCCCTCTGGTAATCACCGTACTGTTGTCTGTGTCTTTGAGTTTTGTTTTCATTTATATGTGGAATCTAATGAACAAAATAAAACAGAAACAGACTCATAGATACAGAAAAGAGACCGACAGCTGTTAAAGGGGAAGGGGTTTGGGGAGCTGGGTGAAAAAGGTGGAGGGATTAAGCCATATATTTATATTAAGCATATATATATATTTATGGGGGATATATATATATATATATATATATATATATACACATATATATAAAAAATAGTGTATCTGGAAAATGTCCAGCCATTGTTAATATGATGAGAACGGTTTTGCATGACATCGATGTAACCTGGCAGCCAAGGAGAGTGGACTGGAATGCGCATGTGTGAACAATGATGATGACTTCACTGTACTAGTCAGTGGGGCTGGTAGATACCATTGAGTGAGCATGTGTACTCTGTGGCCGTCACATTCAAAATGACTGAGTGAGTGGAACAATGAATCTGCATCACATTTTGCATTAACTTTGAACATTCTTCTGTCTGAACTATTTGGATGATTCAGAAGCCTGCAGCTATGGGAAACTGGTGAGTGGCAGCTTCATTGCAAAAAATGTGCCTCCTCATGCATCATGTCTCATGCAGAGTTTTTTGGCAAAACATCAAATCACACAGGTGACTTAGTCCCTCTACAGCCCAGATTTGGCATCCTGTGACTTCTGGCTTTTCCCAAAACTAAAATCACCTTTGAAAGGGGAGAGATTTCAGACCATTCATGAGATTCAGGGCAATATAATGGGGCAGCTGATGGTGATTGGGAAAACTGTGAGGTCTCAAGGTGCCCAGTGAAGGGGGTGGCGTCATTGTCCTATGGACAATGTTTCTTGTGTCTTGTGTCTTATTCAATAAATGTCTTTATTTTTCACATTGCATGGCTGGGTACCTTCTGGACAGACTATGTATATTTCCACCAGTCTTAATTTCACTTTATAAAGTTGTGTCTGTGACTCAAACTACTACATTTCTCCTTTACCATTTCCCTTCCTATTTGGCTTTGCCAATAGAGGGAACTAGAGGAAGGTTTGTAAGCAGGAGGAGGGAGAGGGAGCTTCATGTTCCTATAAGCCAATTCAGTAACTGCCACTGCTGAACACCTAAACTACTAACAGCAGAAACCAACTCCATGTCTTCTATAGCGAACATTCTCTCAGGAACCAACAAGCCACCTGCTGGCAGGTTAAGTTCACTGGATCCTCTCTGCCACCCAAGGAGTAGTTTTCTCTCTTCACTTGTGCAGACATGTTTCTGGATATTGATTTGCCTTCCCTGCTGATAAGAGTTCTGCCAGTACCACCATCTGTGTGCACACAGAATGCTTTATTCACTCTCATGATGTGTCACAAATCATGGATTCTGAACAAAATATCAGTTCACAGCCCCACCCCCCAAAAGTGAGGCAATGAGTATAAATGCATGGAATTCACTTATTTCATCACATACCCTATCATCCAGAAGTAGTCGGTCTAATGGTAGCAAGAAGAGCCCTACTAAAGGTGTAGTTAGGACCACTTTGGATATAAATAAGACAAAAAAGATTGACAACTATTTCATAGGAGGCAGAATATGCTTTAAAACAGCAACCAATATCTATGTCCAGCTCTCCCACAGGCAGAAATCGTGGGCTCAGGAATCGGGGATGGAAGTAGAAGTGGCTCGTCTCACCATTGTACCTAATGTCCTACACAGAGAATGTCTGATTTTAAACCCATTACTTGGGTTCTGTTGGTTTGGAGGACTTCGTTCCAAAAAGGGACACAACCATGATTGCCTTGAACTAGAAGTTGAGACTGGCACTGACCATTTTGGACTCCTGACACCCCTGATTCAAAGACAAAGAAAGATAAAGGCCTGTTGTGGCTGAGGCCATGGACCCGGGTTACCAAGGAGAGATTGAGACTCAATAGGGTCAGAGTAAATTAGAATCCAAGGGATTTTTCTGGGAAATTTTCTGGTACTTTCTATGTCCAAGATTAAAAGTTAATGGTAACAGCACCCCCCCCCCCAAAAAAAAACAGACAGAACTACTCAACGAGGTGAAAGAATAGCAACTGGCTGATTCAGGGAGAAGGAATATGGAATAGGTATTGGGAGCAGGCAGTTAGCAATATCAGTGATAGTATTGTGAACAATTATAGATCTTCAGTTATAGAGTCTTCGGTTATATTTCCTTCCTAGTTTCCTGCTGTGTATATGTGTGCATGTGTGTGTGTAAAATACTAATTCCTTGTTATCTCTTCCTTTTTCCTTATTATTTATACAAGTATTGTTGGTGGTAGTTAAATTCAAATTTTGGTCTTTTTTACTTTGAATTTTAGACTCAGAAATCACAAAAACTGTTCTAAGTTAGCCTTTAGCTTACTTGAAGAATGTTCAAGTGTAATTATGACTACATGTAAGGAGGGAAAAAATTCTCCAGAAAGAAATAATGGCTGCCAACCAGAGATGACTACGATGATAGTTGGGACCTTGTCTTTCTCCTTTTTGAAGAGAAGATGAGAGCATCTTTGTTTACAGAAAGGATGTTGTATATTATTAGACAGAATAAAAAAAATGTTATTTTGGCTGAATGGAATTTAAAGTATGTGTGAAAGAGTTTGCATGAACCCTGAGGTATCACATCTCTGAATTCTGAAGTAATATGGCTATGGATAACTCAGACCCACGCTTTGATAGTCTGCTTTGGGACTGGATCTCAGTAGACTCCATTTCTCTTTGCCAACTGGCTTCCTGTGAAGTTCAGATGGTAGGGGACCTAGATGAACATTAAAAGGCTGGAGGAGAGAAAAAGAGAAGACCTTTCTCGTTGATGTTTCTGTGAGTGTCATCCCAGCAGCGATAGACCTTTATGCCAGCAGTGCAGTCTGGTCTAGGCTCCAGCTTTTCTCCCCATCCCTAAAAGGGCTTCATCATGTTACCTCAGGGGTACCAGAAACAGTCAGATTAGGTCATTCATCTGGGGTCCGCACCCTAGATCCCCGGAGTCTCTCTTCCGAGCTTCTTTGTTTTTATTTTTTGTTGAATGAACAATCGTTTATAACATTATATAAGTTTCAGGTGTGCAACATTATAAATCAATATCTGTGTGTACTACAACATGCTTACCAGCAAAAGTCTAGTCTCCATCTGTCACCATACAATTGGGCCCCTTCCTCATTCCTCCCTCCCTCTTCCCCTCTTCCCTTCTGGTAACCACCAATCTGTTGTTTGCCTCTATAAGTTTGTTTCTCATTTTGTTTTGTTTTGTTTATTCACTTGCTTTGTTTTTGTTTTTAGATTCCGCACATGAAGGAAATCATACGGTATTTGTCTTTTTTCTGTCTGACTTATTTCACTGAGCGTAATGCTCTCAAGGGCCATTCATGTTATTACAAATGGCAGGATTTCACCTTTTGTGGCTGAGTAATGGTCCCATTGTAAATATATGCCTCCACTTCTTCATCAAATCATCCATCAGCAGACACTTAGGTTGTTTACATTTCTTGGCTATTGTAAATAATACTGCAATTAACCTAGGGGTTCATATAACTATTCATATTAGAGTTTTCATTTTCTTTGGGTAAATATCCAAAAATGGAATACCTAGAGCATAAGGTAATTAGTTCTCTTAATATCTGAGTAACTTCCGTACTGCTTCCCACAGTGACTGCCCCAGTCTGCATTCCCACCAACAGTGCACTAGGGTTCCCTTTTCTCCACATCCTCACCAACACCTGTCATTTCTTGTCTTTTTGATGGTAGCCATTCTAACATGTGTGAGGTGATATCTCATTGTGGTTTTGATCTGCATCTCTCTGGTGACTAGTGACATTGCGCATTTTTCCATGTCCCCATTGTCCATCCGTATGCCTTCTTTGGAAAAATGTCTCTTCCGTTCCTCTGCCCATTTTTTAATCAAGTTGTTTGCGGTCTTTTGTTTGTTAATGTTGAGGTGTATGAGGTTTTTATATGTTAAATATCAGTCCTTCATCAGATATATGATTTGCAAATAACTTTCCCCATTTGGTAGCTTGCCTTTTCATTCTGCTGATAGTTTTCTTTGCAGTGCAGAAGCGAAGCTTCATGTTTTGACAGCTTCATCGAGACATAATTCACATACCATTAAATTCACTGATTTAAAGTGTATAGTCCAGTGGTTTTCAGTATATTCACAGAGTTGTGCAAACGTAAATGCAATCTAATTTTAGAACATCTTCATCATCCCCAAAAGAAACTCAGTGCCCATTAGTAGTCACTTTCTACCCCTCTTCCAGCCCTAAGCAACCGTTCATCTACTGCCTGTCTCTGTGGGTTTGTGTACTTTGGACATTTCATATCTTGGAGATCGTAAAACTTAAAACCTTTTGTCACTGGCTGCTTTTCACTTAACATAATCTTTTGAAGTTTGTTCATGCTCTAGCATGCACTTTATTCCTTATGGCTGGATAGCGTTCCACTGTATGGCCAGAGCATATTTTGTTCTGCCATTCATCAAATGATAGACATTTAGTCCATTTCTGCTGTTGGCTATTATGAATACTTCTATTATGAAAATGGTGTACAAGTTTTGTGTAAACCTGTGTTTTCATTTCTATTGGGTATATATACCTAAACATGGAATCTGTGTCATACGATGTTTTCCAAGCTTCATAATTCTGATTATCTCTTTATTTTATTTTCACAGTTATAGTCACTAGATGACCTCACTGTTCCCTTTGTGATCTTTCTAACTTCCAGTGACTGTGTGACCAGCTCCCTGCCTTAAGTTCCTTCCGTTGGAGTACCTAGGATAGTTTCTGTTTGTCTGACTGGATTCTGGATAATGTAATCTTATGAAGCATTGTAATCAGTTCATCCATAGTAACTGAGCAAGGAATAGACATGTCTTTAAACCTCAGCAGGCAGATAGAAGTAACTCTTGTATAGTGAAGGCTGTTAAACACCAGTGTATATCCCATTAGTCAGAACAGGGTTTCATTGGAATACAGTGAATAAGCGGCCATCCTCAGATGATGAGTTCAGCATCTGTCTGAAATGGTTTAAGGCCAGTATGACTTAAATTCTGCAGGAGAAGCCATTCCTTCATTTTTTTCCTTCCATCACTCATTTATTCATATAATAATTATTTATTTATCATTTAATTGATGCCAAACACTGTTCTAGTTGCTGGTGATATAATAGTGAATAAAATAGACAGAAATCTTAACAACCATAGAGGGTATACTTTAGTGGAAGAAAAGTAGTAAATAAGAAAGTATAAATTTGTCAGGTGGCTAGTAGTGATGTGGAGAAATCCAAAGAATGGAAGGAAGATAGGGAGGGCTGAGTTTGGGGGTACCTTTTTGAATAATCTGGTCGGGAAGGACTTCACTATAAAGGTAACGTTTCAGCAAACTGCTGCAGGAGATGAAGGAAGTAAATAATGAAGAGAGGCAATGAAGGGCCGATCCTATAGGGCTTTGTATGCCATTATAAGGACTTTGGATTTTATTCTGAGTGTGATAGGAAGCCAGTGGATGAATTTTTAACAAGGGAATGACATGACTTAAGATTTTAACGAGACTACCCGAACTTCTGTGTTAAGAATAGATTACGGTGGTGAAGTTAGAAGGCAATGATCTGAACAGAGAATAGAGTGAAAGCAGTAGGGTCAATCAGCAGTTGGATTCTGTGTTCATTGACAGAGTGCACCTGGTTGGAACCATGGAAGGCCGGGGAGGTTCTTTTCCATACAGTCAGTCTGGGAATGTGTGCGACGGCAGAGAAGCTAAAGATGAATCCCTGAATTTTACCCCGAGCAACTGGCAAAATGAATTGCTTATTACTGAAACAAGAAAAACTGTAGGAGGAATGGGTTTTCCAGAGAAATCATGGATTCAGTTTTGCTTATGCTACATTGGATGTGCCTGTTAGACACCAAGAAAGAGACTTCGAGAAGTGAGCTAGAGGTACAACTCTGAAATTCAGGGGAAGGTCAAAACTGGAGATCTGCATGTGGGAGTTCTTGAT
Source organism: Micronycteris hirsuta (assembly GCA_004026765.1). Classification (NCBI taxonomy): domain Eukaryota; kingdom Metazoa; phylum Chordata; class Mammalia; order Chiroptera; family Phyllostomidae; genus Micronycteris; species Micronycteris hirsuta. The sequence continues at coordinate 28,268 of PVJI01012403.1, read as the reverse complement.
GTATATAACATTTCTAGCCATAAAAATAATTTAGATGACCAAATGAGGATTTTCTGTAGAAAAAGAACAGATCCAACCATTGAGGCCTGAGAGAGCCAGGCCTTTGGAGTCCAAGGAGATGAGAAAAGAAACAGTAAAAGAGACTTAGAAGGAGCAGCAGGTGAAATTGGAGGAAAATCAGAACTATGCAGTGTCCTAAAAACCAAATGAAAAAAGTTTCAAGGAGAAGGGTGTGACTGATATTGTGGTAGCTCCCATCCCAGGGCCTCATGACACTATGGACATACAGAAACATCCATGGAGAAGTTACATCTCCCTCCTGTGTCATTTCTGTTTGTAAGAAATCACAGTGTATGCATGTGGCATAGAATAGGTCAATTACTCATTTCCTGTAGAGATATTAGAAACATAATAAATTCCTCCGGTAATGGGAATATTTCATAGATTATTATCAACCTCCTATATTAAGAGATTTTGTCATTTGTCTTCAATAAGTGGTTCCACATCAAATTTTGTATTTTTTTCTTTCAATTATATCTTGAAACAAAATATAAGAAAAAATAGAAATGAGATGTATTAATTGGATACCTAGGTTATTCTGTGTTAAATAGAATAGGTTTAATAAACCTTAAGCAAGGTGTATTTCTCCTTGATTAAAAATCCAACATAGGCCCTGGCTGGTGTGGCTCAGTGGATTGAGCACAGGCCTGGGAAACAAAGGGTCACTAGTTCAATTCCCAGTCAGGGCACATGCCTGGGTTGTGGCTGGGTCCCAGGTTGAGGGTGCGTGAGCGGTGACTGCACATTGATGTTTCTCTCCCTCTCTTTCTCCCTCCCTTACCCTCTCTCTAAAAATGGATAAATCTTTTTTAAAAAATCCAACATAGGTGGCTGGAGAGGCTCTTTTCATATTTAGGGATACATGGCAGTGGAGACCCCACAATCAGGCCGCTGCACAATCTGGAGTCCATGGCCCCCAAGGGGCTAGCCGCTGGAGAAGGGAAGACACAATTGAGTGGATACTTTTAAGGACTTGGTTTGGGAATGACTTAGATAGCTTCCACCAACATCCCAGTCTACAGAACCATTATGTGGTCTCAACTATGAAGAAGCCAGGGAAATGAGCCAGGAAGAGGAAAATAAAACAGGGTTATAAACAGTTTTGTCCCTGCTACAAGAGGAGAGAGGAAGGAAAAGAAAGATGTCAATGAAATTAATTTTTCATAAGATTTCTGATTGCTTTGGTTTAGAACTGCGCATTGTATATGTCTTTCGAATGAATTCCCTTCTTCCTTTCTAAAGACCTTGAGGAAAATTTTTACTTCCTTTCAAACCATGTCACTTAAAAAGATGTAAGAAGAATTCTGGCATCATTTACATATACCTGGGGTTTTGAGCAAAAGCATTTTTGTATATAAAATATACAGGCTTATGCAAATTATTTATTGCTTTCCATATTTTTACTTTTATTTTATTTGCTTCTTTTTAGAGAGAGGGGAAGGGAGAGAAACATCCATGTAAGTTGCCTCTCATGAGCCAACTGGGCACCTGGCCCGCAACCCAGGCGTGTGCCCTGACTGGGAATCAAAGCGTGATCTTTCGTTTCACAGGCCGGCACTCATTCCACTGAGCCACACCAGCCAGGGCACATTTTTCATGTTTTCAGACATGGTCACATACAACCCAGGGAACTTCCGCATAATGAAATGGGGTGAGAAAGGCAGCTGCTAAGAATAAATAGTGTCTGTTTTCCGGGGTGCCCAATGGGTGCTGGGAAGGAGGCAGAGTGTGAGAGCCTGTGTGTGGAGAGAATAGGGAAAATAATAGACGGCACCCAGCCTAGAGCATGTTTTAACCAGCAGGTCCAGCGAAGACTCCAGAGAGAGCCCCGGCTCAAATTATAGGCAGACAGAAAACAGGTTAACAAGCCAGTCCACGGCTTCAGCTACAAGAGGACTCAAAGACACCTCGTTGGTCTTGAGAAAAGGTAAGGTCCTGCTCCTAGAAAGACCTCTGAAACAAGGAAAAAAGCAAAAGCGTTTGAATTAGAAAAACAGGTTATCCAAACACCGATACACAGTGGGATCATCTAGGGAAACTTACCAGAGGACTCCTCTAGAGCAGGGGGGTCAGACTCATTTTCACCGGGGGCCACATCAGCCTCACGGTTGCCTTCAAAGGGCCGAATGTAATTTCAACTCCTTAACAGTTAAGGAGTAGTTACATGTATACAGTCCTAAAGTTATTTTGGCCCTTTGAAGGCAACCGCAAGGCAGATGTGGCCCCTGGTGACAATCAGTCTGACACCCCTGGTCTAGACCAATGAAATCATCTGGGGTTGGAACCTCGTCAACGGTGATCGTTCAAGCTCTGCATACGTTTCCAGTGTTGAATCAAGGCTGAGAACATGCGAGTAGCTGGGTGATAAGTTGTATATCTTTTATCTTTCTAACCAAAGTCAGGACTGGCCTAGAGGCTAGAGATCTGGAATTCCCACAGGAAAATTTCTTTTAAAATGTCTGTAAGTGCTAGGAGCCCTTATTTAGCTGTGCAGATGTTCATGTGTGTAAAACGTACAACAGTCACAGAAACTGGCACGTGATTTAGCAGCTGTTCTGTGGTCTGGTAATGCCTACAGACTCATTGTAATGAGGAAGATGCATTTAGGACGTTAGAATGATGTCTTTCCACTTTGACTTCAATTTAAAATATCTAAGCTATTTAAAATACTTCAAAATCTTGTTATTCAAAAATGGGACTAAGTAGCTGAGTGTTTCTAAAAGAGGGGATCTCGTTGGTAATTAAGACATCCACAGTAAGGTAATAGGGGAGCCTTGGACTGGATAGCTGGGGCAGTGAGGATTTCTTATAACAAGATCCAGGTGGAATCCCCACTGCAGTCACAGCAGCTGGTGCCTCCCATCGTATGCAAGCCATCAGCCCTGGGGCCTGGAGTAGTCCCATAAAACAATATCACCGTCTTAAGTACTTCTATCTCCCCTTCTCCCCTTCTCATAACACCGGGAATAACATAAACACGATTGCCATGGAAACTAGCGCACCATCCAAAACACGGTTGGGTTTTGAGGACTCTGCATGTGAGACTGTAAATAAAAATAGTGAGAGTTTTACAAGGGTTGCCTAAGGAAATGAAATGGCCATTAAGTCTTACCCTGACTTAAGGGGGTCACATAACTTGCCTTTACTGGTACCCTGAAGGAAATTCATCTGTGTAGGGAAGAAAAGGCTATTACAGCCATGACAAATTATCAGTGGTGGCCTTAGGGTGGCAGTCAGGTAAGCCTTGGCACAATCACCATTGAATGGTGGTTGACACTGCTATGCTAATTCCTTCCTTTCTTTCTTGATTCCCTTGTTTAATTGAGTCCTTCAAGAAATGTTTTTTTAATTGTTGTTCATTTTCACCCCGCCATGCCCCCCACCCCCCATCCCCACCTCCCACCCTCCAATCTACCCCCTTTGGCTTTGTCCATGTGTCCTTTACACATGTTCCTTGATGGCCCTTCCCCTATTTTCCCCTGTTATCCACTCCCCCTCCTCTCTGGTTACTGTCAGTTTGTTCTTCATTTCAATGTCTCTGGTTCTATTTTGCTTGCTTGTTTGTTTTGTTGATTAGGTTCCACTTGCAGGTGAGATCATGTGGTTCTCTTTCACTGCCTGGCTTATTTCCCTTAGTGTAATGCTCTCCAGTTCCATCCATGCTGTCGCAAAGGGTAGGAGCTCCTTCTTTCTCCCTGCTGCGTAGTATTCCATTGTGTAAATGTACCACAGTTTTTTGATCCACTCATTTACTGATGGGCACTTAGTCAATACATATTTTGACCATCACTGCATGCCAGACATATACTCGATGCTGGGCACACAAAGACAAATAAGACACCAGTGTCTTGTCATCGGTCGTGTTATTCCAAACCAACAGATGCTCAAGGGCCTTATATGTGTATGTACAGTATGTACATTTGCCTCCTACTTTTTAAAAATTGATGTATGAAAGTCAGAACTTATGAAAGAGAAAAGAGGAAATGAGGTTTCTAGTTTCCAAAACATTTTCATGAAATAATTCACCTCTGGGTTCTTTCAAATAGTGAATCCCCTCAAGGCCTTTAAGACTTATTGGAGATTGATCACTTGATGAAGGGATCACTGGGTGTCCAGAGCAGTGGTCCTCAACTCTGGTTACACATCCGAATCACTAAGGAGCCTGCAAAACACACGGATGCCCAGGCCCCATTTCCAACCAATTGAATAACAATTTCTGGAAGTTAGAATTGAATATTAGTATTTTTTAACGTTTACAGGATTAAGCTAAATGTGCATCCAGGATTGAGAATCACTGTACTAGATCAAGAGTGGGCTGAGCCTTGCCTGCCACTTGTTTTTGTTAATAAAGTTTTATCGGAACACATCGATTTCCATGCGTATTGTCACAGCTGCTTTCACACAACAAAGGTAGAGTTCAATGGTTGCACCAACTGCGTAGTTGAGTATTGTGATAGAGATTGCAGAGCTGAAAATCTTAACTATCTGGCTCTTTATGGAAAAAATTTGCCAACCCCTTGTCTGAAGAAAGGGGAGACATGGAAAACTTAAAATGTCCAGCAATGAATTGTCTGCAGCTTTTTATTCTTTTCAGGAATATAAATAAAGCAGCCATTGAGATTATTCTAAGAGCTGGTGAAAATGATTTGTATTCCATTTAATAAAATTTTATTTACATGCAGCTTTGCAAAAACATGCGGTTAAAGTGTGAGGCGGTTGTAAAGCACTTGACTCTCAGCTCCAAACCCACCTTTCCATAATCAGCTCTGTGGTGCTGGAGCTGGGACTCTGCAGAGCGCATTTCACCTTGTCAGCTGCTCTTTGCTAGGCTCTGCCAATAGGAGGTGCTAGAGGAACCTTTCAAGCCTGGAGGAAAAAGAAGTCATTTGCTCCTTCCTGTTTGCTTTCGTGTCTATCAGCGTCGTCCTAGCGATGCTGGTTTGTCCTACCAGTGGCAATTCATGCCGGTAGCAACAGTCAATTCCACTTTGACGTTTTGCTGACACTCTCAGAACCAGCCTCATTGTGTGTACCCTTGGAAATATCATCACTTCTTTAGGGGTCTAGGGCCCAACCCCATGGGCCCCTTGTGCAAGCTCAGAGACACCAACATCCAGCCAAACACTGCCACTTCCCCAAGGCCTGAGTCCCACTTCTATGGGTCCCCCCCCTTCAAGCTTCTAAGTTTTAAAAATGTCACCTTCTTCCCCTGCTCCTCCCTCTCCTTCTCTTCTTTCTTGTTGTGCTGAACATACAGGTGATAGTACCTCCTACAGCTGCTGCCTCCATGATACATGATTCCTTTTTGCCTTTTAGCTTTCCCGTGCCTAGGAATATTATTTATATTAAATTCTCTCTGTTAATATTACCGCCGTGGTTTCTATCTCCTGTGTGTGTCAGAGCTATTGTCTACCACAGGGCTGAGGTGTTATAAATGATCCTTGTGCCTTGTATCTCATAAAGATTGATAGAGTCAAACTGTTGTGTGGGAAATGGAATGTTAAATTTGAAGATAGTATGCTCTCTCTAATATAATCTACCTACATATTCATTAATAATGTCTTATTCATGCTCTACACAGAAGAATGGGCTTTGTCACTGTGCATAATATGGATTGTGATTCCGGAGGAAATGCCTCTTTTGCTCTTGCTGGTAATTAATGAACAAGAATTCCATGGGTGTTTACAATAGTGTATGCTTCAAAGATGCAAGCTCACACTAGGGGACATCCCCTCTGGCCTGGCTAGCCCTAAAGGGGGAAACCAGCAATGTCTATCCATTCAGTGAGCCCCAAATCTAACAGGTCATTTCATCCTTGTAAATAAGCTGAAAGCTGGAATTTGTGAAGATGGTGTAAGAGCCAAGAATGGGAGGGGGAACCAGTGAGGTAGAGACAGGTTCATCTATGGCTTCTGTCTGGTTCCTGATTTGTTCTCCAACATTTATCTTCTAAGCTGATTTATACGAGCTAGTTTGTTTTCATTTCTTAGCTAAGTTTCCTTTTAGAGAGTGTCTGCTTTACTACCTTTGAATACAAAGAAAAAAAGATGACAATTAAACACTAGATGCCCTGGCTGGTGTAGCTCAGTGGATTGAGTGCAGGCTGGGAACCAAAGGGTCCCGGTTCAATTCCCAGCCAGGGCACATGCCTGGGTTGCGGGCCAGGTCCCCAGTGAGGACCATGTGAGAGGCAACCATACATTGCTGTTTCTCTCCCTCTCTTTCTCCCTCCCTTCCCCTCTCTCTAAAAATCAATCAATAAATAAAATCTTTTTAAAAATTCATTAAAAAAAAAACACTAGATATGCAGGTTGGAGAACGGGTCAGTAAATGACAGTCCACAGGCCAAATCTGGCTTGCCACCTGCTTTTGTAAACGATGTCTCATTGGAACATAGCCACACCCATTGGTACATATTGCCTGTTGTTGCTTTCACGAAAATAGTAGAACTGAGGACTTAGTTGCAACAGCGACTGTATGGTCCACGAAGCCAGAAATAGGAACTCTCTTCCCTTTTACAGAAGTTGGTTGACCCTGACAGAGAGGAGGAGCTGGTGTCTGTCATCACAGTGGGGCGTGGTGCCAGTCATTGGGGAATTAGCCACAAGGCCCAGGGGAAGATCTGGTTCTCAAGCTTTCTGCGGCAAGTATGTGCTCAGATCAGAGTGCCCTGCCAGCTCCTCTGTGCCCATCAATCCCCTACTCAGCTGCTGCGGTCCTGTATACACGGCTCTGTCATTCAGACTCCCTTGACTGGCTGTGCTTGGAGTCACGCCTGACCCCTCTGCTGTTTATGTGTCTCCACCTGGATCTCAGCTTCTTTCAGAAATTGGGAGGAGGAGTAATTGTCCATCTCTTGCACTACACTTTGAAAGGGCCTTACACAGAACAAATAATTAGTAATTATGGATTCACTGGTGAACACAACCAGAAGGATCCATAAGAGCTATTGCAGGTACCAATGTTTTTGTTTACTTAAAAAAAAAAAAGAACACGTGATAAGAACCTCCCAGACAAGAAACAGCTAGAGGAGTTCATCATCACCAAACTATAATTTTGTGAAATGTTAAAGGGACTTATTTAAGAAAAAGAAGAAGATCAAAACTATGAACAATAAAATGGCAGTAAACACATACCTATCAACAATTGACCCCCAAAACAAACTGAGCAAACAAGAACAGAGATAGACTCACGGATACAGAAAGCATTTTGATGGTTGCCAGATGAGAGGGGGTGTGGGGGAATGGGTGAAGAGGGGAGGGGATTAAGAAGTACAAATAGGTAGTCACAGAAAAGCCATGGGAATGTAAAATACAGCACAGGAAATGGAGTAGCCAGAGAACTTAAGTGCATGACCCATGGACATGAACAATGGTGGAGGCATTGCTTGAGGAATGGGGAGCTGGGAAGGGCAAAGGGAGAAATTTGGGACAACTGTAATAGTACAATCAATAAAATAAATTTTTGAAAAGAGGACCTGGGCTGTATCACGACTATAGTGTGCATCCTGTGTGTCAGGGTCTGCCCTCCAGTGACCACCACCGAAGGTCATCTGGTAATTGTTAGATAACATACTGGACAATATAAAAGTGAAGAATAGCAAAGGGGTTATTTCCCTTCGTGACATTTGTGTATAACTCCTGGTTCCATTAAGCATAAAATGGATATATGTTAAAAGAAATAAACTGAATAGATAGATGAAATTATTAAGGTTCTAAAACAGCCTAAAGACTGCTTTTCTTCTCCCAAATGATTTCTGTTTTATTAAGACTTTTCTCCAGAGTAACACAATATAAACTATCTTAAGTGCACAATTTCAGATAGGATTCATGCTGTGTGTTAAAACCAACAATACAAAAAAATAATTATGGATTCTAGTAAAACTTCATCTTCTCAAAGATTAAGAAAAACAAACAATAGAGCAAAGAAGGAAACAAATACAGTCTATACAATTCTGTAAGGAGAGAGTCTTGAAATGCCAAGCAATAATCCTAAATGACAAACATGAGTGACTCTTTAAAGTATTAATCCATGCAACTGGGGCGCCACCAGAACAACGGGGCACAGCCAGCCCTTGATGTGCCGTGCGCTCTGTTGGTGCTTCCTTTATTGTCTCTTTTTCTTTTCCCTTCTGAAACCTGCTAAGATTTATTTTCTTCAAAAGCTTATTAACCATCTCTTGAGTCAAACTGCCCAGAGAGTGCCGTTTGCCAGAGGTTCAGCGCCTTAAGGCTCTTGTGCGGACAAATATAGGCAGGGCCTCTGTGATTTTTTTTTTTTCCGGGCTCAACTAAATTCCAGAGGGATAGAAAAACAAGAGAATGAGAGGGGAAGGTAGTACTTTTTCAAATAAGATGTTCTTTGTCTTTAAAGTAATTTGACCATGTCTGTGTAAGTAGCATCTGATTTGTAAGAAGTTTTCAGTAAGTACGTAGCCTACAAACTAAATAATATTCAAGCACCGTTGTGCATGTGCATACAAAGAGATATATTTACATAAATACCACGCAGATTGTGGTTAAAACTTACTGACAGCAGATTATTTGGTATCCTATTTACAATGATACAAGGAAATCCCAGATGACTGAAACATTTCTCTATAAATGCCTGAAATTCTGAGACTGATCATTCGACACGTTTTGGTAATGACAGTGACCTCAGACTAGCACTTCCATGAAGTCAGGGACCATACGCAATGCCCTGTTAGGCAATGTATTCCTAGTCCAAGGCACCGTGCCTGGCAGAAAAGGACTCGATTATTTGTTGTATAAATGAATGGAAGATACCACTCTCTATATGCAAATGGGCTGGGGATGTCGACCCATGCATGATATCCTTAGCCCTCAGGATGAGTGAGGTTTTTAGATTACCCTTGTCCCTAAACGTTCTAGCTGGTTATCATTAACCCCCGCCCTCCGCCAAAGGAAAGGGGTGCAGTGCTGCTGAGGACACCTGCCTAGCTCTCCTCCTCCTTGCTGCTAATGAAAACTATGGCACCCTCTCCTCCCAGAGATCTTCCAGAATAAGCACAGGTGAACAAGGCCTAAAACAATACGATGGCCCCAGTGGGGTGAGTGACATTTGTCACTGGTGACTGTTCCAAAGACAAGGAAAGGCAGCAGGGTGCTAAGATCCCCATGCATGGGGACCGACACTTGAAAGAAGCAGCTCCAAAAGGCTAATTCTAGTCTCCTGTCTCAGGGAGCCCAAAGAAAACTCTGGGACCAGGAAGGGAGAACGGGGCTCTGGAGTCCCGCACAAGTACGCTCACTGTTAGAGCGCTGTCCCTTCTCACAGTCAGACGGCGTTCCCTCAGGGGACGGCTTTGTCCTACAAAATGGTCTTCAGTTTCGGGGATGAAGGAAATGTTTCTGATCAATTCAATGTAGTCAAAATGCAGGCACTATTGATCACAAATAGGATATGAAAGATAGGTACATGTGTCATGTTATGCTTGGAGGCTGTGGCCGCAGCACAGAAAGTCAGCGTGTGTTCTCAGCCTCTGGCCCTCACACTCGCGGCCCATTGGAATCACCCAGGTCCCACGCCCAGCGTTGCCAACACAGTCGGCACAGAGTATATCATGAGCATCAGGACTTGTTCCAAAGCTCCCAAATGGCTCCATCGTGCAGCCAAGCAGGGGGGCCAGCCACCCCAGTTTGCCCAGGACTAGGGCAGGGGTGCTTCCTGGGATGTGAGATCCTGAAATTTCAAGGCAGACTAGACCAAGTGGGTCACCGTAACTACTGCTCTAGGAGTGTGTGCTTGACAAGGGCGCGGAGGAAGGAGAGCAGCACATGCATTTAGCAACGGCAAGGTTGGCTACGCAGCCAGCTACCTAGCGCAGACGTTGTCACCAACAGTGCCTAAAATAGATTTGTGTCAGATGGCATGTTCTGAATTCTGTCACGTACGATTTCCTGCTGGGGCCAATACTTTTCGTATTTCCTCCTGCCTCTGACTTTTGCAAGTATGCTCTTGTTTCTGAATGTATGCTTTCTTTCCTTAATGAAAAAAAAATAGAAAGAAAAATCTTTCATAGCAACTGGATTCCCTCCCACCAACCTGTGGTTTGGGAAGGCAAGCCCTTTCCTTTCCATTGGGTCGATGGTCATTGATAGTTGCCGATAATGAAAATGCATTTCACTACTACATTTTCATCAGAGAGAGTCCAACAGATCACTCCTTTACAAGTCTGTCTAACCCATCTTTTGACAAAATGTAAGGGCAGTTAGGTAATGATGGTGACCCCTCACCTCAATCACTCTCTTTGTGAGAGTCACTGAACAAGGAGTGCATGGCCTCTCTCTCTGGGAATCTCCTAGGAAAGACTGACAGAGAAGTGTCAGTAAAGAAATTCCAAATCTCATCACCAAAATACTCCTTTGTATGTTATAAATGATGATTCTTTTCTCAAGGACTCCCCAACTCAATCCCAAGTCAACCCCAACACGGCAAAGCTACGGGGACTGTGGCGGGTTGAGGACAGAAGAAAATATCATGCTGGGCCAGGCCTCTTCTGCGCATTTGTCAAGAGATGAGCTTTGCTGGCAAACGGGGCCCTCCCCCAGCTGCCATGTACGGCCACGCTCGGAGGAGGTTTCCATTGCATGAACCCACCCTTCAGTACCATTCATACTTGTGGGGGTGAGAAAAAGAAGTCCTCCCCATTGTTATAAGGTTGCTCTTTTCCAAGCTAGAGTCTTCATTTCTAGGACTCATTCTGTGGTCTGTTCATCTTGGTGCCTTTCCTGTGAGCCCACTTATGGGCTTTTAGGCTGAGAAGACTGGACCTAAAACAGTGAAATAAGACAAGAGATTAAGCACATCTTCCGGAATGAAGAGCGCTGAGGCAGTGGCAAGGGTTGGCTGCCGTGCTCTGTGTGCTATTTCTGGTTGATGCTGCCACAGCTTTATACACACACACTCACACACACACAAGGTGGGGAGAAGGAAGTTTATTTACAGTTGTCCATCTGGAAAACAGTACAATAATTATTAAATAATAATACACAAATAATTTCTGTGCGTCACATACTCACAACTGTAAACTTACTTTTGCCCCACCCTGCTTTTATAAATACATGTACACACGTATACTCAATCCATGTCCCTCAGCTCATCCGTGACACTGTTTGATTTATTTGCTTGTATATAAAACTGCTATGGTGTGTCTAAAGTTACTTACTGAGCATGTTGAACCATATTAGCTCCCTGGGATGCTCACAGCACACATCCCAGAGCCACATCACTTTGCATAGCAATCAAACAAAGGGATTGCCTCCCACTATGTGTGCTGTTTCATTGCCTGTAGCATGGCAAGGTGACTTTTAAATGGACCTTGCTCATGTGTAAGGTAAAGAAGACTTTTTTTTTAAGTTGGAAGCTTTTGATGTTCCTTATCTTTAGGTCTGTATCTTTGGAAAATGATTGACAAGCCATCGGGAAGGTTAGGGAGTTCACGCTTCGGCCAGCATTGGTGCAGTGTGAATTCTGTCACATCTAAGCGGAGGGGATTTCCTAGATCATGAGTCAGAGTAGGGGCTGGGGTAAGCGAGGCTGCAGGGGAGAGAGGCGGCATGGGCCTGACAGCCTGGCAGGACCAGTGCGCATCAGTGGTTTTACGTGGAAAGAGCCCCCAGGACAGTAGTCAGAGGAGAAAAATCAAAAGAATGCAGCCGGAATAAGAAACCAACAGAGGAGAGAATCTAATTAAAATAGAGTAACTGAAGAGATGACTTCCATTGCATTTAGGCTATTTTTAGAATCAGCATGCTAGCATTTTATCCCTGAAAACACCACTACTCTCACCAATATATTAAAAGTCTCTAGGTGCCTTCTCAAGATTGGACATTGGCCAGTTCTCACCTGCTCTTGCTTAGAATAGGAACAGGATGTGCTGTGTCTGCTATTTAAAATCTTGATTTTTTTCATCCTTTCTTTAGTGCCCACGTCAAGATTTATGATGTCACAGATGCCGTCTAGGTAGGCTTCCATTTTGTTATATTCTCCCATTTATTCTTATTTTTATTTCTAGGCCACCAAAAACACAGAATTCAGCACAATAACATAATGAAAAAATATGTATGTTAGCTGGGAAGAATCCAAATCTGATTATACGTGTTCTTCACGGAGAACACTTTATGAAGGAATAAAAGCTGTAATTAAGTATTGTTCCCAATTATAGCAATTTAATTAAAAAGACTAAAGTTATTGATTTTTAAAAAACTATTAAAAGGCACCCTTGCTGCTGGTTCCAGACTGTTGCTGGCAGACCAGTCACTTGCATGGTATAATTTTCCACTTCCTCCAGTACAATGAAACCCTTTATTAAATGCACTCTCACTGGGGGCAGAGTGGTTTCTAGCTGAAGCAAGCAGGGATTTATAATCCCTTGCTACAATCCTGTTTTGCTTGCCCTTCAATTCAGATTCTGCCAATAGCACACAGATTCGTCTGCTTTGCTTTGAAAGGATTTTGGATTTGGGATGATTTTATTTCACAGACTCAAGGAGGCTCAACACAAGAGAGTGTGTCCACCAAGCAGAGTTTGAAAGGGCTGAATAACCTCCGTTTGCTCATGATTACACCTAAGTCAAGCCAGATGAGAATGGAAGAAATGTTACCACTCGGCTGCTTGAGTGTCTTCACAGCATGGCAGTTGGCTTCCTCCAGAGCCAGTGACCAAAGAGAAAACTCACAGAGGAAGCTGCAGCGCCATCTCTGACCTAGTCTCAGAAAACATATACCATTGCTTCTGCCGCATACTCTTTGTAACAAATAAGTCACCGGGCCAGCTCATGCCCATGGGAATGGGAAGTAAAGTTTCGCCTCTTGAAGAGCGGATATCCAAGAATTGGTGGACATATTTTAAAATAACCACACACTTGTTTTGTTTTTTTTTTACATGAATTCCTCCTTCTCTAAATACTCAAATGTCTCTCTCCTGCACTTGATTCAAGCCTAGGCTCAGAGGTCACCGCCACTGGAAAGAGACCTTTCTTGACCTCCTTTCCATCTAAAAGAGTATCTAAGTCCCTCTGCACCGTTTCCCCACTTTCCTTTTCTTCAAAGCATTCTATCATCACATTGTAGTCTATGCTCATTTATCTCGTTATAGTTGGCCTCCACCAGAAAGGAAGCTCTATTCATCGTTGTATCTCCAGTGCCTAGAACACAGCAATTGCTTAATAAATACTCATTAGCGAATAGATAAACTCATTCATTTTCTTATTTAGCAAACATTTATTGACAATCCATTATTTGCAAAATACGTCAGACCCTAGGGAAGGGGTTTATGCTGGGAGATAGGATGAAAATATTATTAAAACAAGCTCTCAAGTGCCTAGATGTGCAGTTTTCCAAAATTAGTTACCCAGAGTGTTAATAGGTATTACTCAAAGAAAAGGTTCTACAGTTAATGAGAAACATTAGCTTAAACTTCTCAAAGCTTTTAATATGCTAATGTGCCATGTAAATCCCCAAAAGGAAGAGTATCATATACTGGGCTTCAAAAACTATTTGGTTATGAAATTTTCTTTCATTGAACACACGCGAGAGTTAGCCTTAAGGGGAACAGATGAGTTCTTGAGACAAAGGAGGTGAGTTAAGCAGAAATACAAATTTGGAGCAGTGAGAGGACATCATGACCTGGAGGGGAGGGAATTACAAAGTTCAGCTGCGTCTTCTAGATATTCCTCAGACATCAGAGACAAGCTCAGCAGCTCTGAGTGAGGGAGATAGGAGTGTTACTGAGGCCTTCAGAGATGGAGCACGTGTCTGCAAAAGCACGGAAGGAAACATAATTAAAATAACGACAGAGCTACTGCAAGGGCTAGCAGAAGTCACAGAGGATGGACCCCTATGTTCACTGCAGTGCTATTGACAATCACCAAGACATGGAAGCAGCCCAAGTGTCCATCAGTAGATGAGTGGATGAAACAACTATGGGACATTTACACAGTGGAATACTACTCAGCCATAAAAAAGAAGAAAATTTTACCCTTTGCAACAGCATGGATGGATCCGGGGAACATTATGCTAAGTGAAATAAGCTAGTCAGAGAGAGACAAATAGTGTATGATTTCAGTCACGTATGGAACCTAATGAACAAACTGAACTAAAAAGCAAGATAGAGAGGAGGCTGACAGCTTTGGGGGTCTTAGGGGGTGGGGGGGATTGAGCAAAAAGAAAAAAGGGCTCATGGCCATGGACAACAGTGTGGTGATTGGGGGGGAGGATAATGGGCATAAATGGTAACGGGGAAAATGCAATAACAAAAAAGAAATTCTAAAGCTCAAGAAGGCAGTTTTGAAAGTGTGCACCTAGAGTGAAAATGGACAAGCAAGGTCCAAGTCAGTCATGAAAAATTTTTGTAAGAAGGGAGAATGAATGCCAGCAGGAAGTTGAGGAATAGGTGAGAGGAAGTTAGAGATACGGCCGATAAAGATAGCAGACCTTAGGGGGCCGGGTGTACATTCGCGGGCATGAATACGGGCTATTCTGATTGCTGGTGATGTTTACATTGGGGACCCACTCAGGAATGGCTGTAATGGGTGAAGGAAAGCGGAGGTGCTGAAAGGAGCAGCTTTCACGTTTCCTTGTTCCTCACACACCCATCAGCTCGCTCCCCAAGTCCTTCAAGTGCAGGGACCGTGTCTCTTCAGTTTCGAATCCTTGCTTTGGAGCTCTGTACCAGGAACAGCGGGACTCTCAGAATATGGGATGGGTGAATGGAAGAAAGGCTGAGTGGATAACCGGGTAGGAAGTCAGGTGTTAAAGTTGTCCGTGGTGCTAACGAGACAGGGGTGAAGGTGGGCACAGGGCCTGGGACTGCTGACGCCCTCCTTGTTGAAGAGCTCAGCGTCATTTTCATATCCCAGCGCTCTGGGGGCTGGTATCTGACTTCACTGGCTGGATTCCTGACCGCACCTCCTAGGCCGCTTCTCCAGGCCTCGCCTGTCTCAACTTCTGTTCTCCTTGCCTTGGGCATCCCCATGGCTTATGATGAAACTAGAGCCTTAGGAACTCCTCTGGTCTCTTCGCTGCCCCAAGACCTGCCCCTAGGCTGGCCACTCCTCCATCCTGAGAACACTGGGCAAACAAAGAAAAGGTAAAATCATAGAAACGTTTATGCTTGAAAGTGGGAATTTGGAAAACCATGGATTAGGGGAACACACACTACATCTCATGTCTCCAGTGTTACTAACCACAAGTGAAACTTCCTGCCGCTAGAGATCAAACAAGCACTTCTCAGATGTCAGTGGATACAGGGATCATGTGACTACCCCACACTCACATTCCAATTCAGCGGGAGTTGGAGGGGCCCAGGCATTGGCATTTTAGCAAGCAGTCTTAGGGATTGGTGTGTGTGCAGTTTTGGATATTGTGAGAAATGCTACTCTAGGATTTTTGCCAATGGATTTCTATATTGGAGAGACTTAGGGACAGCAATCTGGCCCAGAAAAAGGGACTTCTCACAAATCTCAGTTAGTGTAGTGAGAACACTGGGTTCGTTCTGCGACAGCACGGAGGGGTTTGGAGGAGGTTTGGGGTGATGAGACTGAGGAAGGAGATACAACCACACCTCAGAGTGTCTGCCCTTCCCACTGAGCTGCAACCTGCCCCACTGATTACAGCGGAGGACACCTCTGAGGGGCACTTTGGGGGAGGGGCCCCGGGAGTTTTCTCCATTGATGGCAGAGGGCGGTGGGTGAAGAGAAGCTTTATATTATCCTGGGCACAGCCGCACTCCAGAAAAGCAATGCCTGGCACTCGTAAAGTGTGTTGAGCATCAAACAAAATGAACCATAAATGCAAAGTCATATTAATGGAGAGCGCCTTCTTCTGAACGCCGAGTGAAAATTATCCAAACTGTTATTGACTCAAAATGCTATATAAAAAGCTGAAATCTCTAACTCTTCCCCATGGAATTTGCTTTGCTAGTCTCCAGGTTCCAGCCATGCAGGAGAACAGAAAGCGCCTCTGGGCACAGTCGCCAGCTGTTAAGAATCCACACTAGGGCCCCCCGTCCAGCCCTTCCATCCCACCCCCCCAGAAGCTCATCAAGCACCTTGGCTGACCCTTCTCCATCACCTCCTAAAAAGACAAACATGCTGTCACCAGCTTAGCCATTAGCAGGGACACGATCAATTCTTTGATTTTCTTTAGAGCTGGTTTATATATGTCAGCAAGCGGAATTAGCATCCGTGTCACGTGTGAACTTCATTCTCTTTCAATCTCTCCCCATAAGCAAACCCCTCCAGGTCCCGGCATCCATTCGCAAAGTCACAAAGTTTCCAGCATCCTTGAAGTTTGCCCCAATTCTCCTGCAACCAAAACCTCAAAGACACTAATGGGCCTTTTTGACAGGGGCTATATTTCTTTGTGCACTCACAGCACGAGAAAAGAGGGACGCCCTCCTCCGGGGAGCAGGTTTGAAAGTGTAATCAAATCTCAGACACAAAAGCCCAGAACTAGTCCCAGCAATCTGCAGTGGCCGCCCCTTTTTGTCTAAGAGGCAGACAGTAATTGATTTGACCTGCTTTATGGGGACAACCTCCCAGGCATGACTGAGTGCTAATTGCTACTAATGAGGCGGCAGTTTAAACTGGCCTGGTCTTGCGCCCTTGTCTCCTTTCCTCCAAGCTGCACTCCTGCCAATGGGTTCCATGGTAAGCTTCCAGGGAGCCCTCCCGTAGCCAGCTCCACCTCCCCAGTTGCTGAGGGTTGTGTTAGCAAGGGCGCATTCCACTGCCTTCCACAGAAGGCGATCTGGCTGAATGAGCAGCGGTTAAAGATGCACCGAGGCAATGCGGCTCTTGAGGAAATGAACTCTAAATGCTACAGGGACGCTGGAAATTCCTTTCCTTATGACTTTTCACTGGTTCAGCCCATTTCCCAACATCCCACTCTGTCACCCAGAGGAAAATCCACAAGCCCCAGTCCTGGAAAGGATATCCTCTCTCTAAGGGTTACTCCAAAGGCTCCTAAGTTTTACATCAATGCCTTTCTATCTCAAAATTCACATGTGGGGTCACTCTGTAAATTATAATCAATTGTCAAATCAAGTTTATCTCTAGAGTAGCCAAAAATCCAAGCCTCCTAGATCAGCCGCGGAATGAAAGATATCTTGGAAAATGCAGCTAGAGCAGAATCAGCAGATCTCTTCTGTAAAGGACCCTTGTTGTGTTTGTGGACCATTCAGTCTCTGCCACTATTAAGCTGCCATTGTAGCTGAGAGTAGCCATAGACCATGTGTATGGGAATAGCTGTGTTCTAATAAAACTTTATTTACCCAAACAAGTGTCCTGCTGCTTTTGGCCCATGGGCCACCATTTGCCAACTCCTGACCTAGGGCAAGCTTGCCCACAATATATCAAGTCTGGATATATAAAAAATTAGTATGACCACAAAATGATCCTAAAGGCCTGAATGCCCCTATAATTATTCATGTTTGTAAACATTTTTTGTTTACTTATTTCATTTGTTTATTTTAGAGAAAAGGGAAGGGAGGGAGAAAGAGAGGGAGAGAAACATTGATGTGAGAGAGAAGCATCGACTGGTTGCCTTCTGCAAGTACCCTAACCAGGGATAGAACCCGCAACCCAGGCATGTGCCCTGACCAGGAATCAAACCGGTGACCTTTTGGTTTGCTGGATGATGCCCAACCAACTGAGCCACACTAGCCAGAGCTGCAATTACTCATTTTACTCATGCTTTATATTCATAAGCTAGTTTCCTCACTTGTAAAACAAAGGGCTAGATTCTAGTACTCCTATATTTTCTTCCAGTCTTACAATCTCAAAGTTCTGACTATTTACCAGGGGTGGGCAAAGTAGGTTTACAGTTGTGAGTATGCAAAACAGTTTATTATTGCATTATTATTATTTATTAATTATTGTATTTTTTCTATACTCACGGCTGTAAACCTGCTATTGCCCACCCTGTATATTAACCTCACAAGCTATTTCAGAGTTGACCACACAGATGCTTCCAGGAAACATAGAAGTGTCCTAATGATTAAGCACATCTGTTGTATATTTCCATTCAACTAGACTTGTTCTTGTATTTGTTTTGTATCATATGCTTTTGGCAAAACAATGGAAGCCCTTCTAAATGTCTGTGGATATGGACATACTATATGCACAGCTTCGTTGAAGACAAAGGATCTGAAGTATAATTGAAATACAAATGTGTAATTGTTTTATGTTAGTGAAGAAGAAGAGGAAATACTAGCTTGGAACTGAGTGCCTTGGGTAATGTTTCTGTGGAATACAGTACAAGAAACTGTGTGATGTAACTACGTTTGTGAGCTTTGAATTACTTCTAATTTCCGGTTTAATTTTACTGTTTTAGCCATCTGTCCTGATGAATTCCTGAGATCAAGGTACAGTAAGTTGGTCTGTGGTCCGTAGGCCTCTTACTATTATTTCTACCACAGATTACCTGCTACTATATGCCTTGTGTTAGCCACGGATAAGTTCCTGTTGTGGAAGATAGGGAGGTTTTTTTTTTTTTTTTTTGGCACCACTGGTGGTATGAATGGGGAACAGAGTGTGATGGGATTTATGAAAAGAAAAGAGAACTTTTTAAATCACCAACAATTCCAAGGCAACAGAAGAGCTCAAGAAACTAGAAAACAATATAGTAACTTTAAGGAAATAAAAGGAAAAACATAACAAAGGACAGAAATTCAGAAAATAGATAATAAACCACAGAAAGACTCAACAAAACAAAAACTGCACTTTATAAAAGAAATTAACAAAATAAACAAGCCTCTAGTAAGACTAACAAATAGAGACTATGCCAGTAAATGCTATTATAACCACATAACTGAAGATATAATCGAGACTTCTAAAAATCATAAAAAATTCAATGAATAAACTGGTGCCAATAAATATAAAAATGTAGATGCAATGGAAATTTTCTAGAACTATATAAATGACTGTGGCAGACTGCTGGTGCTAATCAATATCTGTGTTCTTCTATCCAAGCTCACAGCTCTGTTTCCCAGAGACCCTCTTACTTACATGTGGAGAGTGATGGAGTTTTGGACAACGGACCAGCTCATAAAAAGTTTCCAAACATTACTGTGTACATATGCACACCGTTTCAGATACCAGTAGGAAGGGAAAACTGTCGAACTCGTTTGCCAAGTTAGTATAAACAGTATCGAAACCAGTCAAAAACAGGATGGGAAAAATGAATTATGGATACACATAGACTTTTAAAAAAGTATTCTAAATAGAATATTAGTAAATAAAATCCAACAGTGGTTTGTAAAATTTATACATCAAATTCAGTAGTTTGCTTATACTCAGGAATGCAAGATTGATAAAACATCAGAAAATTCATTGATGTAATCTATCACATAATTAACTTACAAGAGAAAAGTAATTTGGCTCTCACTATAGACACACAAAGAAAACACTTGATAAAATTCAAAATCCATTCAAGAGAAAACTCTTAGAGAGTTTGAAAGAGGAACTTTATTAACATCAAAAATAATGTCATTTTCAAAGCCCATATTTTATACCATATTTAATGGTAAAACCTTAAGAATAACCCACGAAGGTCAAGAAAAGGGCCCTATACCCTGTTCTCCCCACTGTTACTGGATATTTAATGGTGCCTCTAGTCAATAAAATAGTACTACAAAAGGAGAACAAAGGAAGTACGAGGATTAGAAAGGAAGAGATAACTGATCCTAATTTGTAGATAATATGATCATCTTTAAATATCCAAAATAATCAACAAGCCATTCATTACAACTAGTAAGAGAATTCAGCAAGATTGCTGGTATAAGATCACCATACCCAAATCAACATATCTCCTATACATCAGCAATCCCCGATTACAGACAATGTATAAATGTTTCAGTCAATAAAAAACAAAATACCGGAAGGTGTCTAGGAATAAATTCAGCAATGCATGTGCAAGTCCCCTTTGAAGAAATTTACAAAATGTCACAGAATTACAAAAAAGAAGACCTGAGTCAATGGACAGATCGATAAATAAAAATGCCAATTATTTCTAAATCAGTCTGAAAAAATGAAACTGGGAAGTCTCCAAAAGAGTACATGGTGCACAGAAAGGAATCAATGTTAGCTAGTCATTCTAGATTTAATTGCCTTTTCACTGTTTGCTGGGCAGAAGCTTTTTAGTGTGATGCAGTACTATTCGTTTATGTTTGTTCTGGTTGCCTGTGCTTTTGATACCATATCCATGAACTCAACGCCGAGACTAATGTCGTGAAGCTTTTCCCCTATGTCTTCTTCTAGAGGTTTACATTGCAGGGCTCAGATTTAAGTCTTTAATCCATTTGAAGTTGATTGTTGTGTGTTCTGTAAGACAATGGTCCAATATCATGCTTTTGCATGTAGATGTCTAGTCCCAGCACCGTTGTTGAGGAGGCTGTCCCTTCCCCACGCTGTATTCTTGGCATCCTTGTCAAAGGGCAGTTGACTGTCGCATATCAATTCTTGACCAGCTATCATTAATAGTTAATCTTGTGGGAATCGGGGGGGGGGGTGGGATGGGTGGAGGAGGGCAAAGGGAGGAAAATTGGGACAACTGTAATAGCATAACAATTTTAAAATCTTAATAAAATACTTAAACAATAGTTAATCTTGTAGAGGGCAAAAATGATCTTTACTCTTTCCTTTGGAACTCTCCCTGTACTTATCCCATGACTTGGTTGATTTTACCAGACTCTATCTTTTTGGCTGTAGATTCTGCAGCTATTTTATCTCTTATTTCCTATAGTATCTACTTCATTACCTGTGTAAGTGCTGAATAAATATTTATTCAGTGAACAAAGACTGAATATTGGCCAAAATTATAAATGCTTGAAACACTATTACAATATGCAGTTTGGATTAAAAGCATTACATTTGGTTTGAGTTCTGATTTTACCATAAATAGTTCTTTGACTTGAAGCAGGTCACCTCTGAGTTATAGTTTCCTTAACTGTAACATAAGGGGTTGAACAAGATGCTATGAAAGGTCTCTTTCAGTGCTAACATCTTATGACTAATACAAGGGTAGATTTATGCTAATTAATGTTCAAGTTCTCGGTCATTCCTTCTTATAATTATCAAGATATATTTTGGGTAGGAAGGGTATAGACCAAGACATACCCTGTGACCAAGAATGAAAGAAAGCTATTTTAAGGCCTGCAAATTGACAAATATATGGTATTTATTAAGGTTGTTGCCCTGGCTTATGTGGCTCAGCAGTTTGAGCGCCGGCCTACGAACCAAAAGGTCACTGGTTCGATTCCCACTCAGGGCACATGCCTGGGTTGTGGGCCAGGTCCCCAGCAGGGGGCGTGCAAGAGGCAACCACACATTGATGTTTCTCTCCCTCTCTTTCTTCCTCCCTTCCCCTCTGTCTAAAACTAAATAAATCTTTTTAAAAAAGGTTGTTGCCCAATAGTCCGGTTTTCTCTCCTGAGTATATCATAATTTTGCACTTTGCTACCCACCCCAAGTTAGGGATGGCCCCGTGACTAGATTTGGCCAGTGGAATGTGAGCAGCAATGACACACATCACTTTCACTTGGAAGATTTAAGAGCCAAGCGTGTGCTCTGTCATGTTTCCTATATCTATACCATGATGTTAGTCAGTGTTCTGGGTCGACACTGGTACGAGGATGAGGAAAAAGCGGAGCAAAATTCCCAGCCATCTCTCAATGATCCTGCAACAAAAGCAAGAAACAAGCTTTCATTGTTTTATGCCTGTGAATTTGGGGGATAATTTTTGCTGCAACAAAGCACTACCCAGATTAGCACTCTGTGTTAGTGCCATGCTCTGATTTAGCGGTTGTTAATTTACTGCCACAATACACTGGTTATCCTGATGCACTATGTATAAGTTGCAAGTCTTTTATCACTGTGAATGACGTCAAGTTCCTTCAGGACAGGGCTATAATCTGTCTAGTTCCCCATTGTATCTCCGGAGTTAGGAATGATTTTCCCCCTCTGCTATAAATTAGTCAGAATGCACAGTTATCTCTGCAATAGAGTTATGCTTGAGTTTTTGCATTCCAATATGTTTTCTGAGAGGGGAAAAAAAGGAATGGAAATAAGGCTATTGACCTGAAAATTGGATATAACCCTGAGTTCACTTATGTGAGCAGGTAGAAAACAAGATTGAAGATAGCTGAGAAAGTCTTTCCAGACAGTATGCAGCCCAGCTGTTATACCAGAATCAGCCCTTTCGATGCCATCCCAGCAGGATGGGTATTTTAAAAGCACAAAATTTTTAAAAATATTTTTAATTTTTATTTATTTTTAGACAGAGGGGAAGGGAGTGAGAAAGAGAGGGAGAGAAACATCAATGTGTGGTTGCCTCTCACACAACCCCTACTGGGGACCTGGCCTGCAACCCAGGCATGTGCCCTGACTGGGAATCGAACCGACGACCCTTTGCTTCACAGGCTGGTGCTCTATCCACTGAGCCACACCAGCCAGGACTAAAAGCACAAGATTTTAATGTACCTATTGTTTTAATGATCTTTGGAGTGTCCTGCTTACATTCACATAAATGCTTGATTGTTTAATGCTAAACGTACAACAATGGAAATTGTTACCACACACATAGTCTCTTTTCAGAATGTGAAGGGGAAAGATAAATATTTTAGAGCCTGCAGTGGCTAGGTACTTTCAAATATACTACCTTTTAGAAACGTTTTAATTGATGTAAAACATACATACAAAACTGCTTAACTCATGAGAATACGGCTCAATGAATTTCCACAAACTGAACACACATGTGTGATGTATGCAGACAGCACCAGATCAAGAAACAGAACATGCCCAGCACCCTTGAGAACCCCCTTGCAACTTGTGACCATTCCCAATCCCTTTTACCCCAGAGGTAACCATCATCCTGATTTCTAATAGAATAGATTGTTTTTTACTGTTTTTGAAGTTTCTGAAAATGGAACTAGAAATTGTACGCTTTGCTGCGTCTGGCTTTTTTCTTGTAGCATTATGCTTGTGAGATTCACCCATATTGTTGCAGGTATTGTTTTATGCCTCAGTAAACATATTATTCCATGGTGTGAAATTTTCAGTGGGCCTATTTGTCCATGGTGTGAAAATACCAAAATGTGTTGATCTATTCTAAATAGGCAAGCTAATGGGCATTTGGACAATTTGCAGTTTGGGGCTATTATGAACGATGCTGCTATGAACATTACAGTGCATATATTTTTGAGTTCATGTGAATATATCTTTTAGGTAGTGTATATCTAGGAATGAGTGCTGTGATTAGGTCAAAAGGAATGCATGTGCTCAATTTTTTTAAAAAATATTTTTATTGTTCAAGTACAGTTGTCTGCCCTTTCCCCTCACCACTACCCCACCCCAGCTATCCCCCCTTCCCACCCTTGATCCTACCCACCTTTGGTTTTTTCCATGTGTCCTTTATAGTTGTTCCTGAAAACCCTTCCCCCTTCCCCCCCTTAGCTCCTCCCACCTCCCCTCTAGTTACTGTCAATTTGTTTTTAATTTCAGTGTCTCTGATTATATTTTGCTTGCTTGTTTGTTTTGTTGATTAGGTTCCACTTATAGGCGAGATCATATGGTATTGGAAAATATTGACAATTTCTCCGAGTAGTCATGTGATAGAATGTAAAAGTGGCCACAATTTTCACTCCATCTTGTATCCAAAGCCCTTTATAATATGACTTTGCAGCTGCCCCACCCCAATCAAAAGACGGAGTCTATTTTCCCTGCCTTGAATCTGGGCTGGCACTGTGACCTGGCTAGCTATCCAGGAACCCTACTCAGCCTCCATGTCAATAAGCTCGAGCCAGCATGCCGGATGACAAGAAACATGGGCCTGGGTCATCACTCATCCCAACTGGTAGCTGGCTAGCCAGCTGACACTTGAGTGAGGCCACCCTAGACACCTTCCCCAGCTGACCTTCCAGCTGATGGCAGATGGAGGAGTGAGCTACTCAATATCGGCCGAGCCAGGTCCAGTTCAACAGAACCACTCAACTACCTTAGACATGTGAATACCAAGAGTGATTTTTTTAAGGCACTAAGTTACATGTCCATAGACAGTGGTTGTATATTTTATTATTTCAGCAACGGTGCCTTGAGGCAAGGAGTATTAACTTCATTTTATTCGTGAAGAAACTCGGGTTCAGAGAGGCTATGTGACTCGTCCCAGAAACCTGGCTAGCAATGGGTAGAGCTAGGAATCAAATCCTGTCTAATCTCAAAACCACTCTCTTCTATATCATACTGTTTATAAAGTAAAAAGCAGATAAATAAATGTAAAATTTAGAGTTCCCAACTTCTACATGATCTCAAAACACCTAGAGTAAAAGTTCAATCGTGCCGCCCAGTAGCCAGCATTGGGAAGTGCTATCATTTGAACCATAGGCCCCTTTTCTAGCCCAGCAGCTGGTTATCCCCTGGTATAATAACTAGTTTTAAAAATCCCCTGAAGGACAAGATACCCTTTGGTAGCACACGTCAGAATTTCATTTATAGATATTTATCCATGTTCTTTAATAGAATTTTTCACATGTAGGTTGACTTGATTTTATTATACTTGGTATTTACACATCTCTTGGCCTTTAACATTAATCTTTTCTCACATTTCTGAGTATAAGAAAGTTTCTCTGAGGTGATGTCAGTCCCATGTGCATATGAACGAGGGTGTGAAACGTTGCAAGATAGAAACACCAACCTTACACACACCCAACAGGTTTCAGTCATTGCACAATAGGAGGTCAAGAGAAAACCAGTCTTGAAATCAAGTGATATGTGGGTGTAAATTTTAGGCAGATTTTAAATGTTTGCACAGAAGTATTGTTAGAGGGCACAGAGACAGTGGTGAGGTTTTCCTCCCATTCTCAGGTATTTCCATGTAATAGTGTCCTCCTTCCCAAATACATACTGGAAAAATATGAGCTTCAGTTAATGAGAGTCCTGAGTTAAAATCCTACCAAACATCACTTAGCTTCTTTGATGTGAGGTTTACTCATATATGACACATTCATTGCTGAGAAGTTAGGATTAGGATATACAAGGTCTGTGCCGAAATTGTCCAACCATGTACTGTGAAATATAGAGACATTTACTGAATAAGACAAAAGATACAAGAAACATTGTCCAGAGGACAATGACACCTCAGTCCCCTTCAACGTAGGCACCTGGGGACCTCACACAGTTCTCCCAATTGCCATCAGCTTCCCTGTAGTATTTTCTTGAATCTCATGGATGGTCTGAAATCTCTCCCCTTTCAAAGGTGATTTTCATTTTGGGAAAAGCCAGAAGTCACAGGGCGCCAAATCTGGGATGTAGGGAGGCTGAGTCACCTCAGTGATTTGATGTTTTGCCAACAAACTCTGCATGAGACATGATGCAAGAGCAGGCGGGTTCTTGTGGTGAAGCTGCCAATCACCAGTTGCCCGTAGCTGCAGCCTTCTGAATCATCCAAATAGTTTCTGTGGAAGAATGTTCAAGCTTAATGCAAAATTTGATGCAGATTCATTGCTCTACTTGTTCAGTCATTTTTAATGTGATGGCCACACAGTACACATGCTAGCTCAATGGCGTCTATAGCCCCCACTGACTAGTACAGTGAAGTCGTCATTGTTCACACATGTGCATTCCAGTCCACTCTCCTTGGCTGTTAGTTTACATTGATGTCATGCAAACCATTCTCATTATATTAACAATGGCTGGACTTTTTCCAGACAGACCTTGTATATAAAACCTAGCAAGTATCTGACAACAGAGCAGATACTTATAAACTATAATTATTAGTATTGTTGCATTATTGATATTGTTGATTTATCCCACCTTGGCAATCAACATTCCACAGCATTTTTTTCTTTCACTGCCCTAAGAAAGTTAATTGGAAAGACACTCTCTAAAACGCAGCTTTCTCCCCATTTCAATAAGTCAGCAAATATCTCTATTCTGAGCACTGCAAAAATATAAAATAAATGTAAGACACGGTCTTTTCTAGCAGGAAGGATAAAACAATTACCCAAAAGCTCATAAAAGGTAGAAGGTTTTAGATGTCATAAAAGAACAAATGATTCCATGGAGGTTTGCAGAGAGGAAGGATGGAATCTGGGTGGAAAGCTGAGGTCAGGAAAGAAAGTGTTATAATTAGTGAAAAGTTAATTCCAGGCATAAATTGTTGAATGAGTAAAAATTGGAGATTAGGAAAGAGAAAGGCACACTCAGGAAACAATGACTTTGAGTGTAGGGTACAGGTTGGACTCAGGGAAGGACAGCTGGAATGTAAAACTGTGAAGCCAAGAGGCAATGGCAGATTTTAGGTAGACACTTGAGGAAGATAAACTGGACAAAAATAAGCAGATTGAAGGAATCAGAGCAAAGACGCCAGAGGGGAGATTTCCGCAGTATACAATAACAAGGCACAAACAAGACCTTAGTAGTAGAGTTTGTGTGGTACAGTTGCGCAGAAAGGAAGAGGTCCGTAGAATAGGGTATTATGGTAAGTGAAGCAAGTCAGACAGAGAAAGACAAATGGTGTACGATCTCATATGTGAAATCTAAAAAAGCCAAACTCATAGAAAGAGAGAGTAGAGTGATGGTTGCCAGGGACTGGGGTTGTGGAACCTGGGAAGATATTGGTTAAAAGGTACAAACTACCAGTCACAAGATGAATAAGTTCTGAGGATCGAATGCATGGACAGCATAGGGATTACAGTTAAGAAAACTGTGATGTATACTTAAAAGTTGCTGAAAGAGTGGATCTTAAGTGTTCTCATCACAAAACTAATTACCCGTATGTGAAGTGATGGAACTGTTAGTTAATGCTGTGGTCGTAGTCATTTTGAAACATTAACATGTTGTACACCTTAAACTTACACAATGGTATATGTCAATTATATCTCAGTAAAGTTGGAAAACTATTCAATTAAAGAAAGCAAGTAAAAGTTCCTTAGAAAGGAAGAGACATATTAGAAAGGCCTTTTAATGATTGAGGTTAAGGTCTTTTAACCAAATTGATGTTTACTGTCACCCTGGTGATGTTTTTACAGGAAGTTGAGGATACAGAACTTGTATCAGGAAATAGCTGTATGCTAGAGAGAAGAGTTGGGTGCCACCCAGAAACGAAGCTGAAATGATCTTACATCATGGAAATTAAAAATTCTGAGTCATCTAGGGAAGTGGGAAAAGAGGAAGTGAAGTTTTAATAGGCCTATAGCAATTTATAGCACTAAAATGAAAACAGCATATATATCTGTGAGTTGTCTAGGAAAAACACATTGGTGATTGGCAATGAGAAAAATTCTTCTGGGAATCTATCCAGGAACACAAGGCCTTCTTGCTTGTTGCTTCAGGCTCTAAACCTTCTTCCTAATTTTGGGGTAGCTCCAAGTTTCTGCTTAGTTCCTCTCTCCAGCCCTGGCTTCAAAGTCTGGCCCAGTTTTCCAAATTTTCCCTTTCATAGAGTTTCAAAAAGAAGCTCACATTCTCCTTTTTTGTCATCTAATTATTCCTATTCCAGGCACAGAAATAGATAAGAGGTAACAAATGGTTGTGGACTTAACACGAAACTTTTAAAATGCTGATATTCATTATCCCCGGTCTATCGTGCAAATATCAGGGAATAGTGTACTAGAGCCAGTGTGTACTGGTTTATGAGAGCCAATTGTTAAATCTGTAGAAATTTTGCAAGCCAGTGGTTAAGTATAGCTATTTTAAAAGATTAGAGTTTAAGACACTGGTGATAAGGATACTTAGAGATGTCACTGAGTATGGCAAAAGCATAAGGAAAGAAATGAGACTACAGTAAGTGAAATAAAGAAAAATCCACAGGGAACCAACAGTGAAGGGAAAGAATCCAGGGTTCAAATCAGTGATTTGGAACATAAGAAAGAAATAAACAGTCAACCAGAACAGAATGAAGAAGCAAGACTTCAAAAACATGAGGATAGTATAAGGAGCCTCTGGGACATCTCCAAACCTGCCAACTCCAAATCATAAGGATGCCAGAAGGAGAAGAGGAAGAGCAAGAAATTGAAAACTTATTTGAAAAACTAATGAAAGAAAACTTCCCTAATTTGGTGAAGGAAATAGACATACAAGTCCAGGAAACACAGAGAGTCCCAAACAAGTGGGGCCCAAAGAGGACCACACCAAGACATATCATAATTAAAATGCCAAAAGTTAAAGATAAAGAGAGAATCTTAAAAGCAG